>AWOL01S0000913.1:0-47542 GCA_000715115.1 Nicotiana otophora
GAGCTACTCTTATTTCGAGTTCGAGCAATCACTCACTCGACTACTAAGCCTAAGGGCTACTTTTATTTCGAGTTCGAGAAATTACTCATTCGATTACTAAGCCTATGGGCTACTCTTATTTTGAGTTTGAGCAATCACTCACTCGACTACTAAGCCTACGGGCTACTCTTATTTCGAGTTCGAGCAATCACTCACTCGATTACTAATCCTACGGGCTACTCTTATTTCGCGTTTGAGCAATCACTCACTCGACCACTAAGCCTACGGGCTACTTCTCTCCGAGTTCGAGCAAGCACTAACTCGATTACTAATCATACGGGCTACTCTTATTTTGAGTTCGAGCAATCACTCACTCAACTACTAAGCCTATAGACAACTCTTACTCCGAGTTTGAACAAGCACTCACTTGATTACTAAGCCTACGGGCTACTCTTATTTCGAGTTCGAACAATCACTCACTCGACTACTAAGCCTACGGGCTACTCTTATTTCGAGTTCGAGCAATCACTCACTCGACTACTAAGCCTACGTGCTACTCTTATTTCGAGTTTGAGCAATCACTCACTCGACTACTAAGCCTACGGGCTACTCTTATTTCGAGTTCGAGCAATCACTCACTCGACTACTAAGCCTACGGGCTACTCTTACTTCGAGTTTGAGCAATCACTCACTCGACTACTAAGCCTACGGGCTACTCTTATTTCGAGTTCGAGCAATCACTCACTCGACTACTAAGCCTACGGGCTACTCTTATTTCGAGTTCGAGCAATCACTCACTCGACTACTAAGCCTACGGGCTACTCTTATTTCGAGTTCGAGCAATCACTCACTCGACTACTAAGCCTACGGGCTACTCTTATTTCGAGTTCGAGCAATCACTCACTCGACTACTAAGCCTACGGGCTACTCTTATTTCGAGTTCGAGCAATCACTCACTCGACTACTAAGCCTACGGGCTACTCTTATTTCGAGTTCGAGCAATCACTCACTCGACTACTAAGCCTACGGGCTACTCTTATTTCGAGTTCGAGCAATCACTCACTCGACTACTAAGCCTACGGGCTACTCTTACTTCGAGTTCGAGCAATCACTCACTCGACTACTAAGCCTACGGGCTACTCTTATTTCGAGTTCGAGCAATCACTCACTCGACTACTAAGCCTACGGGCTACTCTTATTTTGAGTTTGAGCAATCACTCACTCGACTACTAAGCCTACGGGCTACTCTTATTTCGAGTTCGAGCAATCACTCACTCGATTACTAATCCTACGGGCTACTCTTATTTCGCGTTTGAGCAATCACTCACTCGACCACTAAGCCTACGGGCTACTTCTCTCCGAGTTCGAGCAAGCACTCACTCGATTACTAAGCATACGGGCTACTCTTATTTTGAGTTCGAGCAATCACTCACTCAACTACTAAGCCTACAGACAACTCTTACTCCGAGTTTGAGCAAACACTAACTTGATTACTAAGCCTACAGGCTACTCTTATTTCGAGTTCGAGCAATCACTCACTCGACTACTAAGCCTACGGGCTACCCTTATTTCGAGTTCGAGCAATCACTCACTCGATTACTAAGCCTACGGGATACTCTTATTTCGAGTTCAAGCAATCACTCACTTGACTACTAAGCCTATGAGCTACTCTTACTCCGAGTGTAGCAAGCACTCACTCGATTACTTAGCCTACGGTCTACTCTTATTTCGAGTTTGAGCAATCACTCACTCGACCACTAAGCCTACGCGCTACTTCACTCCGAGTTCGAGCAAGCACTCACTCGATTACTAAGCCTACGGGCTACTCTTATTTTGAGTTCGAGCAATCACTCACTTGACTACTAAGCCTACGGGCTACTCGTACTCCGAGTTCGAGCAAGCACTCACTCGATTACTAAGCCTACGGGCTACTCTTATTTTGAGTTCGAGCAATCACTCACTTGACTACTAAGCCTACGGGCTACTCGTACTCCGAGTTCGAGCAAGCACTCACTCGATTACTAAGCCTACGGGCTACTCTTATTTTGAGTTCGAGCAATCACTCACTTGACTACTAAGCCTACGGGCTACTCGTACTCCGAGTTCGAGCAAGCACTCACTCGATTACTAAGCCTACGGGCTACTCTTATTTTGAGTTCGAGCAATCACTCACTTGACTACTAAGCCTACGGGCTACTCGTACTCCGAGTTCGAGCAAGCACTCACTCGATTACTAAGCCTACGGGCTACTCTTATTTTGAGTTCGAGCAATCACTCACTTGACTACTAAGCCTACGGGCTACTCGTACTCCGAGTTCGAGCAAGCACTCACTCGATTACTAAGCCTACGGGCTACTCTTATTTTGAGTTCGAGCAATCACTCACTTGACTACTAAGCCTACGGGCTACTCGTACTCCGAGTTCGAGCAAGCACTCACTCGATTACTAAGCCTACGGGCTACTCTTATTTTGAGTTCGAGCAATCACTCACTTGACTACTAAGCCTACGGGCTACTCGTACTCCGAGTTCGAGCAAGCACTCACTCGATTACTAAGCCTACGGGCTACTCTTATTTTGAGTTCGAGCAATCACTCACTTGACTACTAAGCCTACGGGCTACTCGTACTCCGAGTTCGAGCAAGCACTCACTCGATTACTAAGCCTACGGGCTACTCTTATTTTGAGTTCGAGCAATCACTCACTTGACTACTAAGCCTACGGGCTACTCGTACTCCGAGTTCGAGCAAGCACTCACTCGATTACTAAGCCTACGGGCTACTCTTATTTTGAGTTCGAGCAATCACTCACTTGACTACTAAGCCTACGGGCTACTCGTACTCCGAGTTCGAGCAAGCACTCACTCGATTACTAAGCCTACGGGCTACTCTTATTTTGAGTTCGAGCAATCACTCACTTGACTACTAAGCCTACGGGCTACTCGTACTCCGAGTTCGAGCAAGCACTCACTCGATTAATAAGCCTACTGGCTACTCTTAGTTTGAGTTTGACCAATCACTCACTCGACCACTAAGCCTACGGGCTATTCCACTTCGAGTTCAATCAAGCACTCACTCGATTACTAAGCATACGGGCTACTCTTATTTCGAGTTTGAGCAATCACTCACTCAACCACTAAGCCTACGGGCTGCTCCACTTCGAGTTCGGTCAAGCATTCACTCGACTACTAAGCCTAAGGAATAATCTTATTTTGAATTCGAGCAACCACTCACTCGGTTATAAAGACTACAAGATCCGGCTTTGATCAAATTGCCTAAAGCCTCGAACTTATGAAAACTTTCATAAGGCATGAATGAAATATAGTTTTCACAACGCAGAATATGAAACAAAGACAAATCGGTAAAGGAAAAGATCTTTATATATATATGAGTATTTACAAGGTCCGATCAGGTCCATACAACAAAAAAAGTTCAAAAACAAAAAACCCTAAGGTTCATGATTATCTCCAGGAGTAGCCTCTTCACCATCGAGCTCCTCCCCGCTCTTAGGCCCGCTCATACTCTCATCATCATCATCATCATTGGAAGCCAGGACTCCAGTGTCGGCTTCGAGTTCTTTAGCCTCTTTTATCTCTTCAGTAAGATCGAAACCTCAAGCATGGATTTCCTCGAGAGTCTCCCTCTGATATTAGTATTTGGCGATTTCAGCAACCCAGTATGCTCGAGTTTGAGCGGTCACGGTTGCCTTTCTCGCCTGTACCTGATCGGCTTTAGCATCGACTCGATAAATAGCCACAAGTGCATCTGCCTCGGCCTTTGCTTTTTCTACTTCATCTTTGGCCTTAGCAAGTTCGGAAGCCAAACAGGCCTCGAGCTCCTCTATTTTCCTTGCTTGAACCGAGCTCCTCTCCTTTATACCTTGAAGTTGACTTTCTGCCGATAATAATTGGGCTCGAACAATTTCTTTTTCTGCAGCAAGGCGGTCCATGCCATCTTTCCATCCCATGGTCTCTGCCCTTATTATATCAACCTCCTCACAAAGCTGTCCGATCGTCTCGAGCTTCTACTGCAGCTGTGAGATCGAAATATTAGCCTCTGATCCTGAATCAAGCCCATGAGTTTTTAAGATTATCATTACCTTCCTGGTCAGGTTGGTCTGGTCTTGGTGAGCCTTGGCCAACTCGGCTCGGATCTCCCTGATTTCCTATTCCCTTTGCCCACAGAAGAGTTTTAGGGCATGTCTCTCTTCAGTGACCCTTCGGAGGTCGGCCTCATACTGACTCAGCTCAGCTCGAGATCGAGAACATGCTTCTTGATGAACCACTGAGGCCTACAAAGGAAGAAGAAAAGAAGTTAGAAAAGAAAAAAAAACATAAAGATGGTACCAACGAAGGGAGTTAGACTTACCCGATTCAGAGCTTGTTGCACTTTGTAAAAAAGGCCTGATACATCACTAGGGCCAGCAACATCCTCGACACAAGTAAACAAATCACGGAAAGGGTCCTCTCCTTTGTGAGTCTGACCTACCGCAAGAGTCCCTAAAGCTTGGGCTTCCCGAATCGCCCCTTTGAAAAAAGCGGGGAGAGTAGGCAAATCTCCGATTACTGTTGCCCCAAGTGAGTCGCTTGGGGCGTTCTCTTCGGTTCGGAGATATTCAGGGCCGGCCCCTTCAGATATACCCACCGTTTGTTGACTTTGATCGGAGGCATCCTCGATCTCTAGCAATTCGGGGACTCTGCCCGAATATTTCTCCGATATTCCCCTAGTTCGAGGCGGAGCTTCATAAACCACCATAGATTCAGCTGCCTTTGGGGCATCGATGGTTTTCTTCGCTTGGGCCACCAGAATAGAGATGTCATTTTCTTCTTCTTCTTCATCCCCTAGACAGCGAACTAACTCTTTGGCCAAAAGGATGGTATTATCCCTCGGCTTACGAGCCGCCCTTGTCTTAGGTTGTGGATGCTCGGAAGTAGAGGCCCTTTTCCTCTTATGGTCCTTCGCCGATTTCAGGACCAGGGCCGGCATCTCTTCCTCACCAAACGGGGGCATAAAAACCGCATCTTTGCCCAGGACTACACACAAGAAAATTTGTTAAGTATATGAAACACATTTCGGTCGGACTATCAATGACTTAAGAAAAAAGCTTACCATGATTTTTGGTCTCCCATCGACCCATTGACAAATCACGCCACGAGCGCTCGATACATGTAGAGGTCGAAACCAGGTACCGTAACCAACTCTTAAGGTTAGGAATTGCACCGGACATCCAAGGAACCGCTGCATCGCAAAAGGGGATATCGGTGAGAAAGAAACGAAGGGGAAAAACAACAGGAGATTACAATAGAAGTATACTACGCTTTATGTTCCATTCCTCGGAAAATGGCATCTTCTCGGCCGGAATTAGGTCTGAAGTCTTCACTCGAACGAACCTGCCCATCCATTATTTATAGATTAAGAAATGACGGTTCAATATCAGCAGTGGCCGACCACCGTCTGACACACATTTAATGCCTTGGTAAACTAAACCGACGAGACAGATATCACGTACGTCATGGTCGGGTTTGATGCAAACGTCAGTGAATATCTAATTGAGCTGTTGGGAAATCATATCGTTTCTCTCCACATCCTTCCTAAGAAACGAGGGGACTATCTGTATACGGTCAAAACTGTTTTCGACCTTCGTACGATTGGTGAAGGCGGACCGATGAGCGTTTTCATAATATCGAGGTGAGATTTGAAGAAGGCACGAACGAGCTTCGAGTCTCGGGGTCAGATTAAATACCAAGCTCGATGTCATTATCGAGCTCGAGTCCAAATAGAACTATGATGAGAAGCGACGAAATCGAGCTTAAGAGCCAGAGACCAACTAATACCGAGCCCAAGTCAATATCGGATCCTGAGTTAATATCGAGCTCAAGCCCACATCTAGATCTAAGCCTGGAAACCAACTGATACCAAGTACGATCAAGATCGAGCCAAGAGACAAGAGTCGTTACAACCGCACTACGAAAGGGTATCTCAGCGGAAATTAGAGAAAAGCTGATTTATCATGGGTTCCCCACTATGTGTTTTTTATATCTAAAAGTAGGATCCCTCCATTATAGGAGGGATGACTATTATTTCTGTAGAGGACATGATCAATACACTGTAACTCAAATACTGTTGAGACATTCTCATATTGGGAGATTATCCTTTTTAGCTTCATACATAATTCTATTTTTCTTGTTTATAAATCATCTTCCTTTCAACTCGGTTTGTATCTTTACTTATAGTCAATATTCGATATTTCTTCTTACTCTTTATGATTTGTCTTAAGTTATACCACATACCCTTAGAACTACGTACAAATTCAACTCTATCCATTTTTCGGGTAAACAATTCATGTAACAAAAAATTCGATACAATTGAACCAATCCAAATCGATATAGTTGGTTTGGTTTTCCATGTACACCCCTAATTCGAAGTACTCTTTCTTGTATATTCATACTAGGTCATTTCACTCGGTAAAGAAGTTCCATACGAAATGTTTTGATTTAATCACCGTATGATTTTTGTGGAAAAATGTTCACGGTCAGAATTCTTCAAAAACAAGTCGTGTAAGTTATCTCATATATTTAATAAATAATTTTAACTAAAGTCAATTCTTTGAAAACAATCCCAGAATAATTCTCCCAAAACTACCAAAATTAACAAAACATAAAGACATGCTGATTTCTTTGTAACGACCAGACCATTTGTCACGACCCGGAATCTCATCTCCGGGACCGTGATGACGCCTAACATTTTACTTGCTAGACAAGCCAACGTTAGCTAGATTACTTAACAAATTTTAGCAATCTAAAATAAAACATTAATAAAAATAAACCAAAATATTCTGAAATGGAATAATAGAATACTAATGACGATATCTAAACATCTCCCTGAATTCGGAGTCACGAATACATGAGTAACTAGAGTACTATACATATGGTCTGAAGCAAGTACAACTATTTGAGACTAGATAAACAGTAGAATAGATAAAGAAGGGGACTTCAGGGCTGCAGACACCATGCAACTATACCTCAAGTCCCCAAATGTAGCTTAATCTGAGCAGAACACCACTAGATACCGATGGGATCAATAGCAGTATCTGTACAAGAAGT
The DNA here is from genome assembly GCA_000715115.1 of Nicotiana otophora. NCBI lineage: Eukaryota > Viridiplantae > Streptophyta > Magnoliopsida > Solanales > Solanaceae > Nicotiana > Nicotiana otophora. The sequence continues at coordinate 7,080 of AWOL01S0000913.1, forward strand.
GCATAAGAGTAGCATGAGTAAACCCGACCCAATGTACTCCGTAAGTGTCGGGCCTAACCTCGATGAGGTACTGACGCAGCTATGACTAGACACCTACATAAAATTATGTACAGATATATACATAAGGCAACAAAATTACAAGTAGAACAATTAAAATATTAAATGGGAGGGGACATGCGAAACAAGGAATATCATAAGAACGGCAAGTATGAAATCACCAAATAAAATCTTTCCAAAATGAGCAACATTGTGACCAAGTAAATCACCAATCCGGGAATTAAATAAGGCAATGAAATAAAGGTGGTATGGCATCACCCTTCGTGCTTTTACTCTTATCCTCACCATGTAATATCATAAATAAAGATGACACGGTATCACTCTTCATGCTTTTACTCTCAACCTCACATGATATGATAAATGATGATAAGCAATCAAATGCATGACATCACCCTTCATGTTTTAATCCTCACAATCTCTCAAATAGATGATAATGTATGCAAATAAGGTACGGCAATACCCTTCGTGCATTTCACTCTTCCTCACCAACCAACAATACAAATCCGAGTTAACAATGCAAGGCGAGAAGCAATTTCACTTCAATTATAGTGCCATGATAACAAATTCAACATTCAAAATTACCAACATCTTAAAAATAAACAAAAAATATGAGGCGAATAATTAAAGAAGCCATAATCTAACCTAAGCATGAAAAATATAGTCAATAGAACAGTCTGATACAAGGAAACAACATCCACCCGCATTCTTTGACCCAATGACAATGCATATATACTCGTCACCTCACATATACGTCATCCCCACACATATTACACGTAGAAAATAGACCAACAAGACCTAATCGCTCAAGTCAAGGTTAACCATGACACTTATTTCACACCATAACCAAATTAAGGCATAGCAGCAGATTGTTCTTTATAATTAGCCTCCAAACCAATCAAATCTAACTAAATATAGTCCAAATAATTCAAATTAGGCTTTAGAAACTACCCACGAGTGAAAAAGATTCAATCTTTAATGATTTTAAAAAAATTCTACAAAAGTCAACCCCGGGTTTGCTTGTTCAAAACTCGAGATTAAGACCAAAACCCAATTATCCATTCACCCCCGAGCCCAGTTATGTGATTACTTCCTAAATTTGACCTCAATTTGAGGTCTATATTTCAATTTCTCAAAATTCTCAATTTCTACCTAAATTTTGAATTTCTACCATAAAAAATCTTTGATTAAAGGTTAAAATCAATGGGTGATTATGAAAATATAATAAAACAAGTTAAAATTTACTAACCAGTGAAGTTGGGATGAAAAACCTCTTTAAAATTGCCTCTAGGCCGAGCTCTAACTTGAAAGTGGTGAAAACTGATGAAAATCCCGACTTTGAAATATTTTAATACATGGGCGTCAGGTGTTCTTCGCGTTCGCGATGCACCTGACGCGTTCGCAAAGAACACTGGCAAAATAGCCATCAGGACCGAGGACACCTTCACGCGTTCGTGAAGAGATCCCCAGCCCGTCCTCCGTGTTCGCAACCAGTGTGTCGCGTTCGCGTTGAAGAATAACCCATGCTTTCTCCCAGATCCCACAAGCCTTCGCATTCGCGAGAGGAGGGACGCGTTCGCGAAGGGTAAACCCCCCATTACTTCACATTCGCGACCCAGTCCCCTCTCTCGCAAAGAACAAATTCCACCCCAGCCCAATTTCCCCTTCGCGATCGCGAAGCATAAAGCACCAGACATCAGTATCAACTAAAAACCAGCAAATGTTTAAGTCCAAAATGCTCCGTAGCTTATCCGAAACTCACTCAAACCCCTCGGGATCCAAACCAAACATGCACATAAGTGTAATAACATCATATGGACTCGCTCTCACGATCAAAATACCAAAATAATACCTAAAACTACGAATTAGACATCAAAATGCATGATATTTTAATGAACACTCAATAACTTATAAAATCACAACTGAGCGTCCGAATCCTAACAAATCAACTCCGATTTGCACCAAAATTTGTAGACAAGTTTCAAATATCAAAACGGACCTATACTAAGTCCCAAAATTAGAATCCGAACCCGGTAGCCATTAAGTTAACTTATGGTTAAACCTAGGAGATTTTCAAACTTTAAAATTACTAGCTTTCGACAAAACAAGCTAAATCAACCTAGTGACCTCCGAATTCGATTTCGGGCATACGCCTAAGTTTCACGATACGGATCCACCTGGATTGCCAAAATACTGATCCAGTATTGTTTACACAAAATGTTGACCATAGTCATCTCAAGTTATATTTAAAGCTAAAAATCATATTTTCTTCAAATATTTACGTAAAAACTTACTGAAAAAAGACACAAACTATGCACGCAAATCAAGGAATATCAAATAGAGCTAATAGAGGTCTCAAAATAGGAAAATAAGGACTAGTACTCAAAATGACATTTTGGGTCGTCACATCCTCTGACTCTAAAAGAAGCATTCGTCCTCGAACCAACATAGAAAAGTACCTGGACTGGTGAAAATGTGTGGGTATCTACTCCGTATATCGGACTCAGACTCCCACATAGCTACCATCCCTGCCACAACAGTTCCACTTCAAGGTGAAATGACTCCTGCAACACTATACATTTCCCTGAGGCGCCTAGCCTTTAGTTCCTCGATCATCTGACCTCTCCGTTGCACTTTCACTGAAGGAAAACTCTTTGACCTCAACTATTGAATCTGCCTGGATGGAATAGCCACCGGATCCTCCTTATATGCTAAATTATCATTAAGTTGAACCGTGTTGAAGTCTAAAATATATGAGTTGTCCTCGTGATACTTCCAAAGCATGGAAAGGTAGAATACCAGATGTGCTGCAGATAGTCTAGGAGGCAATGCAAGCTTACAGGAAAGCTCACCAACTCTCTCAAGGATCTTGAACGAATACCTAGGGCTCAACTTTCCCTTCTTCCCAAACCTCATCACACCCTTCATGGGTAAAACTCTGAGCAAAACTCTCTCTCCCACTATATAAGTTACATCGAGAACCTTCACGTCTGCATAACTCTTATGCCTAGACTGAGCCATACGGAGTCGATCCCGAATCAACTTCACCTTCTTCATAGCATCGCAGACCAAATTGGTGCCCAACAACTTAGCCTCTTTGGGCTCAAACTAACCAATCGGTGAATGACATTGCGTCCCATATAAGGCCTCACACAACGTCATATGAATACTCGACTTGTAGCTATTTGTTTAGGCAAACTCTGAAAGAGGTAAGAACTGGTCCCTTGAACCTCCGAATCCATAACACAAGCCCGTAACATGTCCTCTTAGATGTGAATGGTGCACTCGGATTGTTCGTCCGTCTGAGGATAAAACGTTGTGCTCAACTCAACCCGCGTTCCCAACTCATGCTGCATGACTCTCCAAAAATGCGATGTGAACTGCGTGCCCCAGTCAGAAATGATGGAAATGGGCACATTGTGCAGTCAGATGATCTCCTGAATGTAAATATAAGCTAATCTCTCTGAAGAATAGGTGGCCACCACCGGAATGTAGTGCGCGGACGTAGTCAGCCGGTCTATAATAACCCTATCTACATCATATTTCTTCAAGGTCCGTGGCAAAACTACTACAAAGTCCATAGTGATTCGCTCCCATTTCCACTCTAGTATCTCCAATATCTGAGTCAATCCACCCAATTTGTGATGTTCATACTTCACCTATTGACAATTCAAGCACCAAGATACGTATGCAACGATGTCTTTCTTCATTATGCGCCACCAATAGTGCTATTTCAAGTCACGGTACATCTTCGTGACACCTGGGTGAATAGAATAGCGAGAACTGTATACCTCCCCAAGGATCAAATCTCTCAACCCATCATTATTTGGAACACAAATCTGTCCTTAAAGCCGCATAACACCATTATCACCAATCACAACATCCTTGGCACCACCATCCCTCAACACCAACAAGTGAGGATCATCAAACTGGCGAGCCTTGATACACTCCAATAACGAAGATTGTGCCACCACACAAGCTAGAACATGGCTGGGGTCTGAAACATCTAATCTCACAAAATCGGTTGGCTAAAGCCTCAACATCAATGGATAGTGGTCTCTCGGCTATCGGTAAATATACCAAACTACACATGCACTCCGCCTTCCTACTCAATGCTTCGACCACTACATTGTCCTTCCCCGGGTGGTATTATATTGTGATATCATAGTCTTTTAGCAACTATAACTTTCTCCACAGCCACAAATTAAGGTCTTTCTGCTTGTTTAGATGCTGGAGACTCTGATGGTCGGTGAACGCCATAAAGACAGTGCCTCCAAAACTTCAACGCTTGAACAATGACTGCCAAATATAAGTCATGAATATGGTAATTCTTCTCATGAATCTTCAACTACCGAGATGCTTAAGTAATCACCCTATCATCCTGCATCAATATTCTACCAAGCCCAATACGCAATTCATCACAATATACATGTAAGATCCTGAAACTGTAGGAAACACTAACACTGAGGCTGTGGTCAAAGTAGTATTAAGCTTCTGAAAGCTCAACTCACACTCATCAGACCATCTGAAAAGAGTACCCTTCTAGGTCAACTTAGTCAATAGGGCCAAGATAGATGAAAACCCCTCCAAGAACCGGAATTAATAACCGACCAAGCCCAAGAAGCTCCGAATCTCTATAGCTAAAGTAGGTCTAGGACAAATTTGAACTGCCTCAGTCTTCTTAGGATCCACCTTAATGCCCTCAAAAGATACAACATGGACCAAAAAGGCAACCGAGTCTAACCAGAACTCACACTTTGAAAACTTAGCATATAACTGACTATCCATCAAGGTCTAAAGTACAACCCGAAGATGCTGATCGTGCTCCTCTCGACTATGGGAGTAAACCAAGTTATCATCAATTGAAACGATCATAAAGGAATCAAAATAGTGCTTGAACACCCGGTTCATTAAATCCATAAATATTGTTGAGGCATTTGTCAAGCCAAATGACATAACTAAGAATTTATAGTGACCATACCGAGTCCAAAAGGATGTCTTAGGGACATCCGATGGATCTCAAATCAATTTTCGAAAACACTTTGGCACCTTGAAGCTGGTCAAATAATTCATCATTCCTCAGCCAAGGATACTTGTTCTTGATAGTGACTTTGTTCATCTGCCTATAGTCAATAGATATCCTCATCGTCCCATCCTTCTTCTTCCCAAACAACACTGGTGCAACCAAGGTGAGACAATAGGTCTAATGAATCCCCTGTCAAGAAAATCCTGTAATTACTCCTTCAATTCTTTCAACTTAATTGGGGCCATATGATATGGTGGAATTGAAATGGGCTGAGTGTCCGAAGCCAAGTTAATACAAAAGTTGATATCTCTGTCGGGTGACATCCCCATCAAATCTATAGGAAACACCTCTGGAAACTCACGCACGACTAATACTGAATCTATGGAAGAAACCTCCGCACTAGGATCACGGATATATGCCAAATATGCTAGACGACCCTTAACGATCATACGTCGAGCCTTCACATAAGATATAACCTTACTAGTAGAATGGCCAAGAGTCCTTCTTCACTCTAATCGAGGCAATCCCGACATGGCTAATGTCACCTCTTGGTGTTACAATCCAAAATAATATGATAAGGTGACAACTAGTCCATACCCATAATAACATCAAAGTCTACCATATCAAGAGGTAGAAGGTCTACCCTAGTCTTATAGCTCCCAGTAGAAACCATACACAAGTGATAGACATGATCTATTATAATAGAATCTCCCATAGGCATGGACACATAGACAAGAGCACTCAAAGAATCACGAGGCATAACCGGATATAAAGCAAAATAGGATGACATGTAGGAATAAGTAGATCCCCGATCAAATAAAACTAAGGCAACTCTAAAGCAAATCGGAACAATACATGTTATGACGGCGTAAGATGACTTTGCCTCGGGTCTTACTGGGAATGCATAAAAACGGGGCTGAGCCCCACCACTATGACCTCCGCCCCTTGGGCGACCTCTAACTGGCTAGCCTCTGCCTCTAACAGGCTGACCACCACCTTTAGCTGCCTGACCTCCCGCCTCTAGCTAGCTAAGTTGGCGGTGAAGCAACCGACATTAGAACCATGGCACAAGAACTCTGCTCTGACATGCCGCACTATGACCTAGGCAAAACCTCGTGACATGCCTCAGATATCCATATGTATAGCAAGCCCTCGACTGTCATGGTTACTGAAGCTGAGACTAACCTGACGACCCAGATACTCACTGTGATAGTTCTGAATTGGCGGTGCACTGATGGGAGATGAAGGTGCACTATAGGCTAGCTGCTCCGGACGATACTCATATGAACCATGACTGCTTGAAGCACCATGGGATGTCTAGAGAGCTGACTGAATCAGCCTGGAAGGATGGCCTCTACCAAAAGAACCTCTACCTCCAGATGAGGCACCACTGAAGCCACCGAAACGATGATGCCTCTTCTCAGACACTATCTTTCGGCTCTGACTGTGAATCATCTTGATACGTCAAGCAATCTCTATGGCCCTTTGGAAAGAAATATATCCCCAGTCTCTTTGGGCATTTGTAGACTTATATCGAAAGTAAGTCCATTAATGAATCTCCTCACTCTCTCCCTCTCTCCCTATCAGTAGGGAGTAAGATAACTGCATGGAGAGTTAGGTCCACAAATCGGGTCTCATACTGGGTAACAATCATGCTACCCTGTTGAAGGCACTCGAACTACCTACGGACTCCTTCCTCGGAGTGAAAAGAGTAAACTTCTCCAGAAAAAGCTACAAATATTGATACCAGGTGAGGGGTGGGGAACCTGCTGTTCTACCCCGTTCATAATCCTACAACCACCTCTTGGAAGAATCGGTCATCTAGAACACTGCAAAGTCGACTCCATTGGATTCAACAACACCCATATTGCACAACACCTCATGGCAACGGTCCAAATAATCCTGTGAGTCCTCAAAAGGTGCACCACTGAAATTAATAGGGCAGAGCTTTGTGAACTTATCCAACCTTATCAATCCCTCAGAAAACATCACGGACCTCTTCGGTCCTTGTAGCTACAACAGGCTGAACTAACCCAACTAGCAGAACTGCTGGAGTCTGATATATAAAAGCCATCTGCTTTGGAGTGTGAATGGAGGGAGTATGTGCTCCTCCCATAGCCTGAGAGAGAGTTGGTGCCATCGGAAAATGCACCGGTCTGGGCCATGCTCTCCATGAGGCCCACCAAGCGTACTAATGTTTCCTGAAGTACGAGAGTGGCTAGAAATCCCTCCGGGGCCAGAGCGGACCCAGCTGGTGCGGTCTGAACTGGGATCTCCTCCTCATGATATATCTAAGGCTCCATAATGGGTTTCTGCTGCACGAGCTCTACGTTGAGCTATGCCTTTGCCTCGGCCATGGCCCCTAACATGATAGTGGCTGCAATAGGGGGCTCCAACTCCTGCCCAGATATAGATGATGTGCATGTTCTCACCATCTGCGAGAGAACAAGAATGGAATAATTCGAACATCAATGATAGAGCAAAATTGCATGATAGAGCAATAAAGAAGTTAAATTTACCTAAATCTCTATAGCCTCTCGAAGATAAGCATAGATGTCTCCGACTCTCCGTACCGATCCTCTAGACTCGACTAAGCTTGCTCATGACTCGTGAGACCTAGGCAACCTAGGGCTCCGATACCAACTTATTACAACCTGGACTCCCACTCTCGGGACCGTGATGAAGGCTAGCATGTAACTTAATAGGCAAGCCAATGTTTGCTATATTACTTAACCAATTTTAATGATCCAAAATAAAACATTAATAAAATAAATCGAAATAGTCATAAATGGCATAATAGATATGAATGACGATATCTAAACATCTCCCATAATCCAGAGTCACTAAGATATGAGAAACTAGAGTACTGCACATATGGTCTTAAGAAAGTAAAATTATTTGAGACTAGATAAACAGTAGAATAGATAAATTATGGGACTTCAGTGCTGCAGACACCATGCAACTATATTTCAAGTCTCCAAATACAGCTGAATCTTCAAAGATCACACGACATCACCCTTCGTGGTTTTACTCTCAACCTCACCTGATATGATAAATGATGATAAACAATCAAATATAGGTCATCACCCTTCGTGCTTTAATCCTGACAATCTCTCAAATAGATGATAATGTATGCAAATAGGTACAACAAAACCGTTCATGCATATCACTCTTCCTCACCAAGCTACAGTACAAATCCTAGTTAACAATGCAAGGCGGGAAAACATTACACTTCAATTACTGTGCCATGATAACAAACTCAGCTTTCAAATTACCAACATCTTAAAATAAACAACAAATATGAGGTGAATAATTAAAGAAGTCATTATCTAACCTAACCATGGAAAACATAGTCAATAAAACAATCTAATACAAGAAAACAACATCCTCCCGCATGCTTTGACCGAATAGCAACACATATATACTCGTCACCTCACATATACATTATCCCTACACATATTACACATAGCAAATAGACCAACATGACCTAATCCCTGAAGTCAAGGTTAACCGTGATACTTACCTTACTCCGCAACTAAATCAATTCACAACCACGGTCTTTCCTTTAGAATTAGCTTCCAAATGAATCAAATCTCACCAAATATAGTCCAACTAATTCAAATTAGGCTTTAGAAACTACCCATGAGTGAACAATATTCAATCTTTAATGATTTTGAAAAATGTTAACAAAAGTCAACCCCGGACCCGCTTGGTCAAAACCCGAGATTCTTACCAATGCCCAAATAGCCATTCACCCCCAAGCCCGGTTATGTGATTAAATTTGAAATGCGACCTTAATTTGAGGTCTAAATCTCAATTTCTAAAAATATCCAATTTCTACCTAAGTCCCTAATTTCTAACGTGAAAAATCTTAGATTAAAGGTTAAACTCAATGGGCGATTATGGAAATGTAATAAAATAAGTTAGAATTTACTAACCAGTGAAGTTGGGGATGAAAAACCTCTTCAAAAGGTCGAGTTCTAACTTGAGAATGGTAAAAAATGATGAAAATCTCGACTTTGAAATGGTTTAATAAAATGATGAAAATCCCGACTTTTAAATGTTTTAATATCTGGGCATCATGTGTTCTTCGTGTCTCGAAGAACCTGACACATTCACGAAGAATACTGGCAAAATAACCATCACGATCGTGAACTCCTTCACGCGTTCGTGAAGAGATCCCAAGGCTGACCACCACGTTTGTGACCAGTGTGTTGTGTTTGCGTAGAAGGATGACCCATGCCTACCCCCAAATCCCACAAGCCTTCGCATTCGCGAAACAAGCGACGTGTTCGCGAAGTGTAAACCCCCCACTGCTTCACGTTCGCCACCAAGTCCTCGCGTTCATGAACAACAGATTCCACCCCAGCCCAATTTCCCTTTTGCGATCGCGAAGCACAAAGCACAAGACATCAATAACAGCTGAAAACCAGCAAATTTCTAAGTCCAAAATGGTTCGTAGCTTATCAGAAACTCACCCGAGCCCTCGGACGCCAAACCTAACATGCATATAAGTGTAATAAAATCATACGGACTAGCTTGCGCGATTAAAACACAAAAATAATTGTTGGAACTATGAATCAGACATCAAAATACATGAAAGTTTAAAGAATACATAAAAACTTCTAAAATCACAACTGAGTGTCTGAATCTTATCAAATCAACTTCGATTTGTACCAAAATTTACAGATACGTTTCAAATAGCATAACGGGCCTATACCAAGCCCACAAATCAAAATCCAAACTCGGTAGCCATAAAGTTAACCTACGGTAAAACCTAGAAAAGTTTCAAACTTTCAAATTACTAACTTTTAACAAAACAAGTGAAATCAACCTAGGGACCTCATAATTCAATTCCGGGCTTATGTCCAAGTCTAAAATCACGATACGGACCCATAGGGATTGCTAAAATACCGATCCAGAGTCGTTTACACAAAGTATTAGCCGTAGTCAACTCAAGTTATTTTTAAAGCCAAAAATCATATTTTATTCAAATTTTTATGTAAAACCCTTTCGGAAAAAGACACGGATTGCACATGAAAATAGAGCTCATAGAGGCCACGAAATATGAAAATAAGGGCTAGTACTCAAAACGACCTATCGAGTCATCACACAGGTCGTTTTGAGCTCTGGCGTGTCAATCGGCGGTTTGAAGCCTTGAGTAGCTTCACTTTATGTATATGAGAGCCATCTGCTTTGGAGTGTGAGTGGTGGGAGTCTGTGCTCCTCCCACAGCCTGAGAGATAGTTGTGCCACTGAAAATGCACCGGTGTGATCCATGCTCTCCATGAGGCTCACCAAGTGGACTAATGCTTCATGAAGTACGGGGGTGGCTATAAATCCCTCCGAGACCTGAGTGGTCCCGACTGGTGCAGTCTGAACTGGGGTCTCCTCCTAATGATCAATCTGAGGCTCTATAGTGGGTGCTTCTACACAAGCTCTATGCTGGGCTCTGCCTTTGCCTCGGCCCTTGCCCCTACCCTGATAGTGGCTGCAATAAGGGGCTCCAACTCTTGCCCAGATATAGATGTTATGCATGTTCTCACCATCTGTGAGAGAACAAGAATGGAATGATTCGAACATCAAAGATAGAATAAAATCGCACGATAGAGAAAGAAAGAAGTTAAATTTTCCAAAAGCTCTATAGCCCCTCGAAGATAAGTATAGAAGTCTCCATAGCGAACTTCTAGACTCGACTAAGCTTGGTCATGACTCGTGAGACCTAGGCAACCTAGGGCTATGATACTAACTTGTCACGATCCAGAATCCCACCCTCGGGACCATGATGGCGCCTACCATTCACTTGCTAGGCAAGCAAACGTTAGCTATATTACTTAACCAATTTTAACATTCCAAAATAAAACATTAATAAAAATAAATTGAAATAGTCAGAAATGGCATAATTGAATACGAATGACGATATCTGAACATCTCCCAGAATCCAAAGTTACGAATACATGAAAAACTAGAGTACTACACATATGGTCTTAAGCAAGTACAACTATTTGAGACTAGATAAACAGTATAGTAGATAAAGTATAGGACTTCGGGGTTGCAGACACCGTGCGACTATATTTCAAGTCTCCAAATGTAGTTGAATCTGAGCAGAACATTACTAGAAGTCATTTGGATCAACATTAATATCTTCACAAGAATTGCAAAAGTGTAGCATTAATACAATCGACCTAATGTACTCCGTAAGTGTCGAGCCAAACCTCGATGAGGTAGTGGCGAGGCCATGACAAGACACCTACGTAAAATTCTGTATAGATATATATATATAAATCAACAAAATAATAAGTAGAACAATTAAAATATTAATTGGGAGGGGACATGCAAAAAGGGGAATATCATAAGAACGACAAGTATGAAATCACCAAATAATATCTTTCCGAAATAAGCGACATTGTGACCAAGTAAATCACCAATCCAGGAATTAAATAAGGCAATGAAATAAAGATGGCACCTCATCACCTTTCATGCTTTTACTCTCGTCTCACCATGTAATATCATAAATAAATATCACACGGCATCACCCTTCGTGCTTTTACTCTCAACCTCACATGATATGATAAATGATGATAAATAATCAAATGTAGGGCATCGCCCTTCGTGCTTTAGTCCTCACAATCTCTAAAATACATGATAATGTATGCAAATAGGTACAGCAACACCCTTCGTGCATTTCATTCTTCCTCACAAAGCAACAATACAAATTCTAGTTAACAATGCAAGGCGAGAAGAAATTTCACTTCAATCAGAGTGCCATGATAACAAACTCAACTTTCAAAATTACCAACATCTTTAAAATAAACAACAAATATGAGGTCAATGATTAAAGAAGTCATTACCTAACCTAATCATGGAAAACATAATCAATAAAACAATCTAATACAAGGAAACAACATCCACCCGCATGCTTTGACCGAATAGCAACACATATATGCTCATCACCCCACATATACATCATCCCTACACATATTACACGTAGCAATAGACCAACATGACCTAATCCCTGAAGTCAATGTTAATCATGATACTTACCTCACTCTGCAACCAAATCAACGCACAACCACGACTTTTCCTTTAGAATTAGCCTCCAAATGAATCAAATCTCACCTAATATAGTCCAACTAATTCAAATTAGGCTTTAGAAACTACCCATGAGTGAAAAAGATTCAATCTTTAATGATTTGGAAAAAAGTCAACAAAAGTCAACCCCAGACCCGCTTGGTCAAAACCCAAGATTCTTACTAATGCCCAAATATCCATTCACCCCCAAGCCCAATTATGTGATTAGTTTTCAAATTCGATCTTAATTTGAGGTCTAAATCTCTATTTCTAAAAATCTCAAATTTCTACCTAAATCCCTAATTTCTAACATAAAAAATCTTAGATTAAAGGTTACACTCAATGGGCGATTATGGAAATGTAATAAAACAAGTTAGAATTTACTAACCAGTGAAGTTGGGATAAAAAACCTCTTCAAAAGGTCAAGCTCTAACTTGAGAATGGTAAATAATGATGAAAATCCCGACATTGAAATATTTTAATATCTAGGCATCAGGTGTTCTTCGCGTTCGCAAACCACCTGACACATTCATGAAGAACACTGACAAAATGTTAATCGCTATCGCAAATTCCTTCATGCGTTCGTGAAGAGATCCCCAGGCTGACCTCCGCATTCGTCACCAGTGTGTCGCGTTTGCGTAGAAGATGCCCCATGCCTGCCCCACTATCCCACAAGCCTTCGCGTTCGCGAGACGAGCGACACGTTCATGAAGGGTAAACCCCCCACTTCTTCGTGTTCGCGTATAAAAAATTCCACCCAGCCAAATTTCTCCTTCGCGATCGCGAAGCACAAAACACAAGACATCAATAGCAGGTGAAAACCAGCAAATTTCTAAGTCCAAAATTGTCTGAAGCCTATCCGAAACTCACGCCAGCCCTCGTGCTCTAAACCAAAAATGCATATAAGTGTAATAGCATCATACGGACTTGCTTGCACGATCAAAACACCAAACTAACACTTGGAACTATGAATCAGACATCAAAATACATGAAATTTTAAAGAAAACTCAACGAACTTCTAAAATCACAATCGAGCGTCTCAATCCTATCAAATCAACTTCGATTTGCACCAAATTTTGTAGACAAGTTTTAAATTGCAAAACGAACATATACCAGGTTCCAAAATCCAAATCCACACCCGGTAGCCATAAAGTCAACCTACGGTCAAACCTAAAAGATTTTCAAACTTTCAAATTACTAACTTTCAACAAAATAAGTGAAATCAGCCTAGGGACCTTAGAATTCAATTTCGGGCTTACGTCTAAGTCTAAAATCACGCTATGGGCCCACCGGGATTGCTAAATTACTGATCCGAAGTCTTTTACATAAAATACTAATCGCAGTCAACTCAAGTTATTTTTAAAAGCCAAAAATCATAGTTTATTCAAATTTTTACGTAAAAACCTTTCGGAAAAAGATACGAATTGCACATGCAAATCGAGGAACATCAAATAGATCTAATAGATGCCTCAAAATATGAAAATAAGGGATAGTACTCAAAATGACCTATCGGGTCATCACGTCATTCGGCGGTTTGAAGCCTTGAGTAGCTTCACTTTATGTATTATGACTTGCACGTTTGGTTGGTTTTAATTTTTGAGGAGTTCAAAGTTTATTTGGAAGAATAATTCTCAATTCGAAAGATTTAGGTTGAAAGAGTTTACCAATGTTTGACTTTTGGGTAAAGGATATTAGAATCGAGATTTGAAGGTTTCAATAGGTTCATTTTATCATTTTGGACTTGGGCGTATGTTCAGGTTAAGTATCGGATGGTCCGGAAGGGTTTAGCGTTTAATGTAGAAAGTTGGCATTTTGAAGGTTTTAGAGTTTTCTAAGATTGATTTGAAGTATACTTTGGTGTTATCGATGTCCATTTGGGATTATGAGCCTTGGAATAGATTTGTATTATGATTTATGACTTGCACATAAAATGTAGCGTCATTCCGAAATGTTTAAGTATGATTCGGACGCGTTCGATGAAGTTTGAATGTTTGAAAGTTAAAATAAGGATTTTTACCGTCGATGCATGGTTTTGATATTATTTGTGACATTTCGAGCCTTTGGATAAGTTTTGATAAGGTATTGAGGCTTGTTGGTATGATTGGACATGGGTCCCGGGGTCCTCGGGTGTGTTTCGGGGTGGTTTCAGGCCATTTTTCCTTGTTTTGCAACTGCTGGTGCTGGTGTCTGGTGTTGTTCTTCGCGAATACGAAGAGATACATGCGTTCACAAAGAAGTATTTATGGCAGCTGAAATTTTATCCTTCGCGTTCGCAACAAGGAAATCACGTTCGCGAAGGTGTGGGTCTTAAGTGAATCGCGTTCCCGACAGGTTGTTCGTGTTCGCGTAGTTGAAGATGGGCCTGGAAGCTTGGCCTTCACGTTCGTGTTGGAGTGGTCGCGTCCGCGATAAGGTAGCTTGGTGAAGAATCGCGTTCACGAGCCTTGTCTCGCGTTCTCTAAGAAGAGTTTTGGAGCTGGAGCAGGTTGTGCTTCGCGAACGTGAGGGTCAGGCTGCATTCGCGAAGAAGGACGGGCGTGGGCAAACATGTTTAATTTCGGGACTTAGCTCTTATTTATCTTATTTTCCACTTGGGTGGCCGAATTTGGGGAGCTATATTGAGGAGAGGTTTCATCAAGCAATACAAGGTAAGTGATTCCTACTTGTTGTAAGTTAAATACATAGATTATGTATGGATTTAGACATAAAATTTTGTAGAAATTATGAGATTTTGGAAGAAATCCTAGAATTTTGTATTTTTGGATTTTGACCATGAATTTGGACATGAAATAGGAATAAATTATATATTTGGGTTTGTGGTGTTATATGTAATGATTATCTTCAAAAATATTCAGAATCCAGGGGGTTGACTTTATTGACTTTTTGGGCGAGGTTGGGAATTGTTATAAATTATTAAATTTAGATTATTGGAGTATATTGTGACTGGTCTGCACGTTAGTTTGGCTAGTTTTGGATCGTTTTGCATTGGTTGAGGTGTTAGAGAGGCAATGGAGCCGGTTATCTGAATTCGGAGCGAGGTAAGTCTCCCGTCTAACCTTGTGAGGAAAATATTATCCCACGGGTATTAAATTATTATATGCTACTAGTTGTGGGTGCTACTTACGTACGAGGTGACGAGAGTCCGTACGTAGCTAAACGCATACTTATATCCGGGTAGATTTAAGAATTTATCATGTAATATTTGAATTATTTGAACTCAATTTGCTAGTTTAAATACTTGAATTTATAAGTAAAATTTGATTTGAGATTATGTTAGGCCCACATGTATCAGCTTGAGTTGTTTAGCGAGAAATTTGATTGATGGTAAAGGTCATGTTTACTTTACTCTCCCATTCTTATGTTGTAAGCACATGACCTGTAATTCGATAAGTTTCTTCCTTTCCTGTGGATCGGGCCGTACGCCTCGACAGTATATTGAGATACATTTATGGTTCGTGCCAATCGACCCTCGGTAGTGTACACACTATTATAGATCGGGTCGTACGACCTCGGCATAACTCATGCGCAATACTGCTAGGAGTCCGAGTATTCATGATATTTTTCTTTAATTGAGACCTGACATTTATATGATATTCTTTATCGATTTAAGATAGCACTTGATATTTCTTATCTGTTAAGATAATATACGAGATTTTGAGAAATTTATATTGTCACTAATGTTGGAGGGTTTTTACTAGTTACAGTTCTTACCTCATTATTGCTGTTGTGTTTCATATTCATTTATAATTTAATACATATTGATTTATTGGACCACTAGTAAGTGTCGATATCGACCCCTCGTCACTACTTCTCCGGGGTTAGGCTAAATACTTACTTGGTATGCGTTGATTTACCTACTCATGCTATACTTCTGTACTGACTGTGCAGGTATGTATTTTGGTAGTTATCTTGGCACATTGACGTAGTTACTAGCGGGACTTTATGGTGAGCTGCATCCTATGCCACAATTCACAGCATACCGAGTCTCCATCATGTCCATTTATTTTATCTTGTCTATTTTATATTTCCGACATATGTTGTAGTAGTGTTGTATTATCCTAGTAGATGCCCATGTACACGTGACACCGGATTTTGGGATATTCTAGTAGATGTTAATGGTTTTGCATTAATATTGTCACCTTTTTATTTTATATCTTACTAATATTATATGTATTCATGATTTTAAATGCATTAATTTCTTTATTTAATAAAACTTATAATTTTAAAAGTAATAAAATAAACAATTATTTAGATAGTTCATTGTTAGCTTGCCTAACGACGACGTTAAACGCCATCATGACCTATAGTGGATTTTGGGTCGTGACATTCTTATACTAATGTCACCTAAATGAGATTACGATCAAAGCACATTTTTGTGATACACAGAATTTAAAAATATATATATATATATCTTGAAACAATAGATTTTTTAAAAAACAATATCTTGAAACAATAACATAACAATAATTCAAAATTCTTTATAAAAAGAAACTTTAATATTATGAATACTCCTATTTAATTAGTGAAATGTTGATTTAAGTTTAATCTTTTCCAAGCCTTTCTTAAGTTTTAAAAATTTGTATCGTGGCAATGTAACAAATATTTCACTTGGGGATAGTGATTCTACATTCAAAGTTCTCTTTCCAAAAGCTCTTAGAATATACTAAACGTACGTTTCTGATACCAAGTCCTTTTCAGTGTATGATAGCCATTATGTACAATTTTGGAAGGAATAGCCCTTTATCTTTTATAAATTCCCTTAATTGGTACTGCTAGTACTAGCAAGATTTAAGAAAGAACGCTGCGTACAAAGGGGGGACAATGTGGATAAGTTTAAATAAGCTTAAATTATCTTCTAAGCAAAAGCTAAAGGGGACCAAAATGCTTTTACATGAACGGTAAACCTGATCAAGAATTAGAGTTACCCTTTTAATATATAGACCTTCTGTGCATATTCTGTTTCCAATTCCCAATTGATGTTCATTAATTAGAATTAGAAATGTACTATACTAGAATAAAGTAGTCAGTAGCCTTGACCATTGAGGACCAAACACTTCAATATCTTTTGGATAAGTGATAAAGGAAGAAGGCATAAAATCCCCTAAACCATGAGTATTAGTGTATATAGGGAAGAAGTCTTGGGTATCAGGTGTGAGGGAGTGTGGCAGGTAGGTTGCTGTTTTTCTTCAAATTAATAAGAAGTTCGAGATGGAACTTATATATTACTTGGTCTATATTACTTGGAACAAATAATTTGTTACCCATAATACCTTGGTCTATATTACTCAATTTTACAAATCTAATCTATTTGTTTTTTATTGCATGTCATTCAAAAAAACTAATGTAATGTAGTAAAAAAATATTAATAGCAAAATATTAAATTGTCTTAAGTACAGTGTCACGACCCAAAATCTACTAATGGTCGTGATGGCGCCTAACGCTGCCGTCAGGCAAGCCAACAGTGATTGATCAGCTTAATTACCCATCTTATTATTTTAAAATCATAATTTTCATTAATTAAATAGTATGAAATAGAGTATACAGGGCAAAACGATAATATTTACGTGAACTACAATGATGAACGACCAATAGGACCCCCCAAAACTCAGTGTCACAAGTGCATGAGCATCAACTAGGAAATATAATAAAATACAACATCTGTCTGGAATACAAATTATACAGGGGAATATAAATAACTCTGATGGAGACTCTGCATGCTGCGGATCGTAACATGGAATGCAGCTCACGGTAAAGTCCCCCCAATAGCCGTGCCTTTGCGCCAAAAGACTACCAGACATATATGTACCAGCACAATAAGTGCAGCAAGTGCAGCATGAGTACGTAAATCAACACCTACCCAGTAAGTATCTAACCTAACCGCGGAGAAGTACTGAAGAGGGGTCGATATCAACACTTACTAATGGTCCAATAAATCAGGTACAGTAAGAAGTAAACAGATGTGAGGCAGAGTAAGTAAACGAAATAAACAGGTATAAATACGTGGTACAATCCTCCTCTCAACAATAAACTCAAGCTCTCAATTAGTAGTTACCTCCTCAACCGGAGCATATATATATATATATATATATATATATATATATATATATATATATATATATATATATATATAATGGACCTCACTAGATAGGTCGTCACAATCCAAATCAGGAAAACTCGCAGATACACTGGTTTCTTGTCAAATATTACACACGATTTCATAAGAGTATTTTATAGAAATGCCGATGCGTATGGCCCAATCCCATCATATTGTGTGCACTGTCGAGGGTCGAATGCTACGAACCATAGATGCATCTATTATACTGCCGAGGTAAACGGCCCGCTCGCATGAGAGTGTGGTACATAATTCTGCCGAGGCGAATGGCCCGATCCCATTAGAGTAAAAAGCTTTAACGGATTCTTGACCCCACTCACAAATAAACATGTGAGATATAAATTTTAAGAGAAAATATATAGCACGTGAGAAATTCGTAAGATGAGTACAATTATTTCACGGCTAATCATGAAGCCCGTCAAATCTCTACGCAAGTCAAATTATCACTCTACGCAAGTCTAGGCCTCAAGTCGTAACGTAAAATAAAGGAATTTAATAAGTAAGGAACAACTCAAATAGTACACTTATAGCATGGCGGGAACCTAAGTCTACCCGGACATAACACGAATCTAGCTACGTATGGACTATCGTCACCTCGTGCATAGGTAGACCCCGCAACAAGTAGCACATATCAAATACATTAACTAGGGGTAGTTTCCCCTAACAAAGTTAGACAAGAAACTTACCTCGCTTCAAAGTCTATAGCCGACTCCAACGCCACTCTAACACTTCAAACCGATGCTCGTCTCTCCAAAACTAGTCAAACAATGTGCAAAATCCATAAATATATACTCTATTACCCATAATTAATCAATATATAATAATTTCCAATTGACAAGGTGGGTTGCTCTGATGGTAAGCACCCTCCACTTCCAACCAAGAGGTTGTGAGTTCGAGTCACCCCAAGAGCAAGGTGGGGAGTTCTTGGAGGGAAGGATGCCGAGGGTCATTTGGAAACAGCCTCTCTACCCCAGGGTAGGGGTAAGGTCTGCGTACACACTACCCTCCCCAGACCCCACTAGTGGGATTATACTGGGTTGTTGTTGTTGTTGTTGTTGTTATAATAATTTCCAACTCCGCTTGAAAAGTCGATAAAGTCAACCCGCGGGCCACGTGCCCGGATTCTGAAAATATTTGAAGATAATCATTACTTATAACACCACGAACTCAAATATATAATTTATTCCTAATTCCATTTCCAATTTCGTGGACAAAATTCAAAAATACCAAATTCTAGGTTTTCTACCAAAATCCCACAATTTCTACTAATTTTCATGTTTAAATCCTTACAGAATCCATGTATTTATCTTACAATAGGTGAGAATAACTTACCTTGCCATATATGATGAAAATCTCCCCTTGAAGCTCTTTAAGAATCGCCCAAACCAAGAGAGAAATGAGTGAAATCAGCAAAACCCTGATTTTTAAAACAACCTGCCCAATTGATTTTCCGCACCTACAGAATTTCTTGCGCTTTTGCGGCTCCGCACCTGCGGAACAATATATCGCAGGTGCGGTTTTCTCCAAGCCAAGCAAATCCGCTTCTGCGGACCAAATTCTGCTCCTGCGCTCCCGCTTCTGCGGTCCACCCCACATTGCGTGCTCCCGCACGTGCGGAGACCTTCCGCTTATATGACCCCAACTGTCCATCTCGTTTTCCGCTTCTACAGAGCATCCTTCGCATCTGCGGTCTCACAAATGCGAAAATATCCTCGCATCTCCAGTCGTCCCAGCTTAGTCCAAATGTCGCTTTTTTCGACCACAATGCCGCACCTGCGGGCTCGCACCTGCAGCCCTTTCCACGCAAGTGCGA
This sequence comes from Nicotiana otophora, assembly GCA_000715115.1. NCBI lineage: Eukaryota > Viridiplantae > Streptophyta > Magnoliopsida > Solanales > Solanaceae > Nicotiana > Nicotiana otophora. The sequence goes on from AWOL01S0000913.1 coordinate 27,156, forward strand.
TTGCACCAGATCCCAGTTGCCTCACCACTTCTCCCAAGTCCAAACTCGATTTGTTTCCAATCTGATTCGCACCCGAGGGCCCCGTGACCCCGTTCAAACATACTAACACGTCCCAAAGCATGATACGGACTTAGTCGAAGCCTCAAATCACGTAAAACAACATCCAAATTGTGAATCGATGGCCAAAATCTTTCTTTCAACTTTCCAACCTTCAAACTTCGCCGAACACGTCCGAATTGCACTTAAACATCCCGGAATGACGCGAAACTTTACGTGCAAGTCACAAATCATGATACGAACCTATTCCAAAACTCGAAACTCCAAACGGACATCGATTACACCAAAATTCATTTCAAGTCAAACTCAAGAAATTCTTAAACTTCCAAAATGCCAACCTTCCATAATAAGTGCTGAAATACTTTCGGTCCACCCGATACTCAATCCGAACATACGCCCAAGTCCGAAATCATCATACGAACCTATTGGAACCTTCAAATCCCGATTCCGAGATCGTTTACTCAAAAATCAAACTTTAATCACTTCTTCCAACTTAAACCTTCCGAAATTAGAATTTTCTTTCCAAATCAATTCTGAACTTCTCGAAATTCAATTCCGACCACACATACAAGTCATGGAACATGAAGTGAAGTTACTTAAAGCCTTAAACCGTCGAACGACGCGCTAGAGGTCAAAACGACCGATCGAGTCGTTACATAAAGAACCTTTTAAGAGTAAATTTAAAGTGAAGTAAATCAAATATGAGATTTTTGAATAAATATATCTTGTTATCTCTTCTAAAACTGATCTTTTTTAGAATTTTCCATATAGTTTTAAAATCCGTGTTACAAAATACTGCTAAAAACAAATAAGATATGACAAGTAATAAGAAAAAGTTAACTAACCAAAATCTAGAATTAATATTTTTATTTTACTCTAATGACATAACTTGTTGGGATGCATTTTATATAAAAGTATTCTTTTATAAGGAGAACGAAAATAAAAAGACATAAAATAGCGTTACTCATTTTAAAATGATGATTTTAATACTTTGCATATATTTGATCTCTTATATGTCAAACGTCTTATTTTTAATTTTTTTATATTCCATCATATAAATTGGAACAAAGATAGAACTAGACATTAGTATTTAATAACAACAACAACAACAACAACAACCCAGTATAATCCCACTAGTGGGGTCTGGGGAGGGTAGTGTGTACGCAGACCTTACCCCTACCCTGGGGTAGAGAGGCTGTTTCCAATAGACCCTCGGCATCCTTCCCTCCAAGAACTCCCCACCTTGCTCTTGGGGTGACTCGAACTCACAACCTCTTGGTTGGAAGTGGAGGGTGCTTACCATCAGAGCAACCCATCTTGTCACATTAGTATTTAATAAGACAACTATTAATACTACGGAATGTGCGATATCATATTATTAATGAATAACATAGCTATCATATCATTCATTATGTCAACAACAAAGAAATTCCCACAGCTGTAGACATAGGCATTCTTTTTTTTTTTCCCGGGTAAACTAGATATATTAATATATTAAAAGCATTTTGACTCTTACAGTATTACTCCACACTTGAAATAGCTAGCAAGCTCTCTTGACCCCATTTACTTGGTTTATAAGAGCTTCATAATACCCAGATGGAAGACATATTGTTTTATGACTACTGCTTCATCCGTACTAGTACAGTTTTAAGTTTACCCAACAGACTTCATCAAAATTAATTACTCCTACATTACAAGAAAAGGGACTTCTCACCTATAGACTATAGAGAGAGTCCATACACCAAGTTTATATGGGTGTATTCATTTTGAAGAAGTTACTCAAAACTTGAAAACAATTTCCCTTGACTTCTAAAATTAATAATTTTGATTTTTGAGAAGTCAAAGCTCACTGTTTTCAATAAAAGTAAAGTAACTTCCTTTTTTGCTGAAAGGAAGAAAACAGAAATACAAGTACTTGTTCACATCCAAATGCACGTCCTTTCCAAAAACTGTTTCTCAAAGGGAGAAAAAAAAAAAATCCAAATGCAAAACCCACTTAACTTGTAGTAATAGTGGTTCCGTTATTCTAGTTCTGGACTGTACATGGGGGCCATAGTTTAAGGATAGCTCCAGAGACTATCTGCATCAGAATTTTCAGGTGATTCATCGTAAGATGTTGACTGATGCATCCTTGGCGGGCTAACAAGCATTGCCTCTGCCATTTCGTCCAGCAATTTCGGCATTCCGAAAATTTCCTCTTCATCCACAAACTCAGTTTGTCCCTGTGCTGCTATAGTGCCTTCATAATTTCTAGTTTCAGGCAGCACCTCAGTACTGCTTTCTGAAATTGGAGGTGCTCTAGCAGCAGCAGCATTTGCAGCAGCAGCACGAATGTCCACGGCCGAAAGAGAAGCCGGGACGGGGTACGAGTAAGCGGAATCTTGGAAGTTTAAGGGCGCATCAGGGCCTTTTAATGCCAGAGCTGCAACGTCATACGCAGCAGCAGCCATCTCAGGAGTGGAGAAGGTACCTAGCCAAATACGCGTAGTTTTTCGAGGCTCGCGAATTTCAGACACCCATTTTCCGTTCCTTGGCCGAATTCCTCGAAAATTCGGATGCCTACGAGGTGATAGTACATTACCACAAGCAGAGCCAGTGGGGGAGAAGTTTTCTGTAGGGGAAGGATTGTCGCTTGGGGTAACGTTAAAGAAATGATCAGCCATGCAATATTACAAGTAATGGAGTTATTGCTACTTAGGCTTCTTTGGATATTGGATGATTGTGAGAGAGAATTTGGGCTATTTTAAGGTTGGACAGTAAGCGTGGGAAAGTCGCGGATCACCTGCTTATGTTAAAACCCAATAAAGGCACTTGTTTTTGACATGTGCTGGCTTTGGAGCGCACACGTAATTGGGGCAAGCTAATAACTTAGCTGTTAAATGTGAAGCATAGCCTATTTCTAAATCAGGTACTTATGTCAGGCCATGTTTGCTTATGTCGCACCAGGTGCCAACATCGCAGCTTGAAATTTTTAGTCAAGTCGTCATATGAAATTTTAGCCAATGGAAAGCTAGAACTAGACGCGTTATAAACACCTTATGATGTCCATTTAATGTCTCATCACAATATTTTTTGATGAGGTCTTGCCCTAAACGGAATGAATTGTTGACCATTTTTAATATATAAATAGACTTAAAAAAGGATATCGTATTGTCGCTGGGACCCTCAGAACTTCAGGAATTTGCCTACCAAAACATCTATAGTTCACTTGCTTCAATAAGAATCTGAACTTTGGTTCTGTGCTAAAAATAAATAAGACATAAACTTTTACGTGAAAAGCTTCCTTATTTAAAAAATAATAACCACGACTCAACTCTAGAATTTCTATCATAAAACTTTTCGAGCTGAGCTTATATTGCTTTTGATGGTTAACAAACATTTGCAAAAGAACCACATCCCTTGAAATCTACTGATCAGAAGCTGAAAACTATTTTCTAGTGCAAGTTGGGTTGAGCTTGGACAAAACAATTTGTACTGACAGTCGAATTTCTTGAATATGCTAATAATTGGGGAAATTCGTGGTCCAACGGGATTCATTAATTATGAAAATAATTACATGAAATGGAAAAGCATGTGAATGAGTCTTTTAAGGAGATAAATAGAATCATTTAGGATTTCTTTTCTTTATGAAGTAACCGAATTATTTTAGGTTTTAGAGCTAAAGTTGGTCGGCCAACCTCACTTCTATGTAAAGTATCATGTTACTTCTATGAGGTTAACGCTTCTATCGTTATTCACACAGTTTCAGAGAATTCTCCAAAGTAAATGGCAATCATAGCAAGAATGTGCTTTCAAAAATTCAAGCCGAGGATCTGAAGAACTTGATCCTGAAGACGAAGTTGATTAAGTTTTTTAGTGTTTAGGTTGAGTCATTATCCTCTAATTGTAACCTATTTTGCTTATTGAGAAGCGTAAACATAGTTTATCAAGTTCTGAAGAGTTTATTTTGCTTTCTAGACTAGACTTTATAGTCATAACAGGGGTAGCTACAATTGGGTTGATTGTAGGGGTTAAGGTACTAGAGTTAGCCCCTTTGATTATTGAGTTGTAATCTAACTTTTCTTTAAAGTTAATGAAGTTTTGAGGCAAATCCTACAAGGGTAGGTCATGTTTTTTCCTCCCTTGAGCAAGGAGGTTTTCCACGTAAAATTGCTTGTGTAATTTAAATTTCGCATTTCACTTTCAGCCTTTATGTCAAATAATTAGGTCAAAGAACCAGGTTCTTTGAAATACAAAAATCGGGCAAGACACACTTCACCCCCCTCTTGTGTGTAGGTGCGTTCTAAAATAACAATTGGTATCATAGAAATATTGTTCAAAGTAAGGCTAACACCTTGAAAGGATTCGAGATGGCTACATCTCCGGGCATTCACGAAGGACAATCAACTATAAGGCTACCCACTATTTAATGGAAAGTCATATGGATGTTAAAAAGCAAGGATGCAAAATTTCATGGAAAGCGAAGATTTAGATCTCTGGAACATTGTTCAGAAAGGTCTTAATATTTCCATTAAAAAAGATGATAAGAGTATAGTAACTGGCCCCAAAACCCAGAAGCAGTATAATGATAAAGATGTTAAGCCTATCAAGAAGAATGCTAAGGCTAAAAAGGTCTTAATCTGTGTTGTTAGACCCGACGAGTATAATCGAATCTCTGCGTGCACCAATGTTAAGAAAATTTTGGATGCCTTGCAGATCGCTCATGAAGGAATAAATTGAGTCAAATAATCTAAAATTGACATGCTCACAAGGCAGTATGAACTTTTTAAGATGGAGGTGGGGAAGATATCCAATAGATGCATACTAGGTTTACAACAATTACCAATGAGTTAATCACGCTTGGATAAATCATCCACATAAATACGACTTTAAGAAATATTCTAAGTATATTTCCACCTTCGTAGGAAAGCCAGTTTAATGCAATAACATAAGCTAGAGATATTGAGACAATGACCATTGACTATATCATCAAAAATATGAAGACTTATGAGCTAAAGAAATAACAAAATCATTAGATACCAGATCCTCGTGAGGATAAGAACTCGATTCTCAAGGACACTAAAAATCTTGAAACTGACGATAATAATATGGCATTATTGAAACGTGCATTCCAATGTATTATAAGGAAGAATAGTCTTCTGAAGAAAGGGTAGTACCTCTAAATCTAAGGCTCCAAAGAAGAGAAATACTGATGGGTGCTATAAATGTGACAGTCGCGATAACTTTATCAAGAATAGCCTAATATCGGAGACTGGGTGGAAAAAAATAATTCTAATAAAGTGAAAGATCAGAAGAAATACCGAGTTCCTAGGAGAAAGATGCCAAAGAAGAGTGCTGACAAGATTATAAAAGGGCTCTAGCTACTATGGAAAATACCTCCGATGATGATCTGATGATGATCCAAAGATCAATCCTCGATGGCCAAGGATGAATTTGACTCAGACAATAAAGGCGTTCTTGTATTAATGTCCAATTCTGATTCAGATGTGGAAGATGACCAAACTAAGATAAATTTTCATGAAAACAATATTCATATTTACCCTAAAAAGAAATTGGCTTCATTGTTTCAACTCTTAATTGGTGCATGTCATAGTCTATGTGGTGAAAAAGGAAAAACTCATAAATGAATATTCCTTTCTTAAATTTAAAAAAACAAAGACTTTAGAACTAAATAAGGAGAACTTACAGATCACCATTAAAGATCTAAAGGACCAGGTTCTCACTCTAAGTAATGAAAAGTTTATTTCGAGATTGAAAACAAAAAGCTTCTTATACACCTGCTAAGGGAAAGAGTCATGCTAGTGAGATTCAGGAAAACCTAAAGAGTAAACTGAAAAAGGTTAATAATGATCTCGCTGCTGAGTGTGAGAAAAATTAGGAGGATTCAAGAGAATCTGAAAAGAATAAGTATGAATTAGAATGAACTTTGGGATGGACTATTTCTTCAATGATACCAACTACCTTGCAGGCAAACTACAGTAAAAATAGAATAGGACGAGGACACAAAAGGTCAAGACCCTGTATAACCTCAAAGTAATTATGTCTCGATTCGTGAAAATTATTCGTGCACACACTACAGTGATAATGCACTTCAAATATTGATGCACAACTAAGTTCAAAGAAATTCAGAAAAAATATTGAATATGTTGAGAGGAAAAAAATTGTGAAACCTGGTTCTTCATTAAAAAATACATGACTTCTAGGATGAGCTAAAAATAATTTGTTTAATCTTTTTACTAAAATAAAGGGACTCAAGCTATAACGGATGACTCAAGCTAGCATGAATTTCCAAATCTAACCTCTGAATTATTTTGCAAGCTAAGGTCAGGGGAAGCAAGAACATGTGGTACGTTGAGATTTCCTGCTCTCGACACATAACGGGAAATATATTTCTCACACTAAAAGCTTTACAAGGATGGAGTATGGGATTTGATGATGGTAATAAAGGAGGTATTATTGGTATAGATAAAGGTGGTGAGTCCCACTTCCATGCAATAGAAAATATATATTATGTTAATTGTCTAAAACACAACTTGCTGAGTATGTCTCAAATGTGTAATAGAGGGAACCAGATTTTATTTACCTCTACTGTGTGCATTATTACTAGTCTTAATTCTAGAAACCTGGTTCTTAAAGAAAAAAGGCACAAAATTTTTACAAAGATGATATTATCTCTTCTCCTGAAAATGAACTAACATATCTTAGTGTTCTTGATAATAGTTCATTATTGTGAGATAATAGGCTCGAAGTCTAGGTTCAAGGAAGACAAAGTATATAAAGTTTGTGCAAAAAGTTAAACATGTCAAGTCCTCTTTCAAATCAAAGAAAGTTGTAAATACCTCGCGTCCCTTGAAACTACTACTCACATATTTATGTGGTCCCATGAGGATTCAAAGTAGAGGTGAAATGATGTATGTGTTTGTGATTATTAATGGATATTCTAGGTTTACATGTATCTTGTTTCTTGATTCTAAAGATGGCACATATGATTTATTTATTGTATTTATGAAGAAACTGCGAAGAAAATTGGATAGTCAGTTAGCTAGCATTAGATCATATCATGGTACTGAATTTGAAAATGCTAAATTTCTTAAACATTTTATGAGTCATATCATTGATCATAGATTCTCTACACCTAGAACCCCTCAGCAAAATGGTGTTGTAGAAAGAAAAAATAGGACCTTAGAGAATATGACAAAAACCATGCTAATTACTAGTAGCCTTCATAAAACTTTTTGGGATGAGGTTGTAAACACTACTTACTATATAATCAATAGATTCATGATTAGACCTTTATTTGAGAAGACCCCCTATGAGTTACTTAAGAGTCGTAAACCCAATATAACTTACCTAAGAGTATTAGGAAGTAAGTATTTTGTATATAATAATGTAAACAAGTCTCTAAAAATATTTGATGCAAAAAGTGATGAAGCATATTCCTTGGATACTCTTCATATAGTAAGGCTTATAAAGTATATAACAAAAAAACCTTCTGTATTAAAAACAATGTACATGTGATTGTTGATGCAATTGATTAGTTGGTTGAGAAATGCTTACATGATAATGATGAATTTGGATTCACACAATCCTATGATGATGGATTAGATCAAGGTACTTGGGAGAACATTGTTGAGTCAGGAGAGACAGTACAAGAACCGATTCTCTGGAAGCAGAGCATGATGTACAACAGACAGGGGGAACCAAATAGGTTAATGGTGAAACGAATGCTGACAATAAAGCTGGTTCCTCTACAGATCAAGAAAAAAATGGTGACACTTAAAAATACAAGTGAGAAACTGAAAGCACAATAGTTCTCATCCAATCTAGAGTGTTCTCACTCCTGTAAATTCTACAATCATGAATAGATTGAAAGTGAGAAATATGTGTTCCTTATCTACCTACCTGTCTATGATTGATCCTAAAAATATCATATAGGCTCTTCAAGATGTTGATTGAATTGTTGCTATGCAAACAACATTTCATCGATTTGAAAGAAAATTATGACATCTCGAACCCCGATCAGAGACCAAAATAATCATTGGAACCAGTTTAATTTTTAGGAACAATCTAGACAACCAAGGTACTATTATAAGGAATAAGGAAAGGCTGGCAGTGCATGTTTGCAATCAAGAAGCGTGAATAGACTATGATAAAACTTTTACACTAGTTTCAAGAATAAAGGCTATAAGTATGCTCATTGCTTTTGCATCCTACATGGGCTTCAAAATGTACCAAATAGAAGTCAAAAGTGCATTCATGAATGGGTATCTAAAGAAAGAGTTATTTGTATTCCAACCTCTATGTTTTCCGAGCCATGAGTTTCTTGATCATCTCTACAAATTGGACAAGGCACTATATGGTATAAAGAAAGCACCTACGACATACTACGAAATATTATCAAAATTCTTACTTGAAAACGGGTTCACAAGAGATAAAATTGACAATACTCTATTTCTGATGAAGCAAGGTAAAAGCATACCTATTGTTCAAGTCTAAATTGATGATATCATTTTTGGTGCTACTAATGAATCTTTATGTAGTGATGTAATGACCCGGCCGATCATTTGAGTATTATAGCCCCGTTTCCCTATTTATTACCTATTACATATTTGTTTATTGTTATGTGACTTGCCGGAGTAGTTGATTTGGTTCCGGGAATATTTCAGAATGAAGTGGAACACTTAGTCCCAAGGTTGGAAGCCTAAGTTGAAAGAGTTGATTGGATATTGAATTATATATAACTAACTCTGAAATAGAGTTTTGATGGATCCGATAGATCTGTATGGTAATTTTTGACTTAAGAGTGTGTCGGCATATTGATTTGGAGATCCGTAGATGAATTTGACTTAAATTGGCGAAAATTGGAAAAGTTAAAATTTGGAGAGTTGTGAAATTAGACCGAGAGTTGACTTTGTGGTTACTGGACTCAAAAAAACTAGTTTCAAAGGTTGGAATAGGTCTGTAATATTATTTATGACTTGTGTATAAAAGTTGAGGTTAATCGGAGTTGGTTTGGTATGTTTCGGCATTAGTTTTGGACGTTAGAAGATCACAAGTTCATTAGGCTTGAATCAATGTACGATTCGTGATTTGAGTATTGATTGATATGATTTGAGATATCGACTAAGTTGGTATGATATTTTGGGATGTTTTGGTATGTTTGGATGTGGTCCCGCAGGCCTCTGGAGTAATTATTGGATTGGGTTTGGACTTGGGGAAATGCTGAAGTGCTTCAGGTCTGGTGCGATTGCACATGTGAAGAATTGGGTCGCAGGTGCGCGACTACAGAAGCGAGTTTGGGATGCACATGTGCAATTTTAGCTGGGGCTGAGGAGATGCGCAGGTGTGAGAGTTTGGTCGGCATTTGCGGGATCGCAGATGCGGGAAAAGGAGTGCAGGTGTGATTTGGGCGAGGAGCAGTAGTTTCCGCAGAAATGGAGAGAAGGTCGCTGGTGCGACTCCGCAGAAGCGGAGCCTTGTTTGCAGAAGCAAAGGCAGGGGGCCTTTATTGAAACCGCAAAAGCGGAATTTTTATTGCGTCTGTCACATCTATCATTTGCATATCATATCTTAGTCTCCATCGCCATTTATTGTTACATCATGTTATCATTGTTTGGGTTGATTGTCAGGAGACTTGTGAGCCCGAGAGACTGGAGAGATTGATGACAGAGTGAGGCCGAGAGCCTAATTGTAAGTGATGTTTATGGGAACAAGCTACATGAAGCAGCACGATTTATTGAGTCATACCATGATTGGCTCATATTAGCGCTTGGGAAGGATCCGCCCCTCCGAAGCCTAACATACCAGTAGTGCGCATAGGTACTTACTGAGTGTGAGTGCTGAATGCGAGTGTCGAGAAATTGAGAGTGCTGAGTGATTGGGAGTACTGAGTGATTGAGCGTGCTATGAGGTTGAATACTCCGAGAGTATGAGTATATGGCTTTATCATTGTGTTGCATTATAATTGGGATGTATGTTTGACATATAAATATTGAGATGTGGCATTCCTCATATTAGTCATACTTGGCATATTCTATCCTATTTGTGCTCAAACTGTTGAAAATTAGATAGCATGCCTACATTTCTATACTGTCTATAAATTAATTATTGGATTTCTCTCTGAGTTATTACTGTTGTTATCTGGATTTGGATTGTATCTATCTGCGCTCGTCACTGCTTTCAGCCCAAGGTTAGTCCTGTTACTTATTGCGTACATTGGGTCGGTTGTACTCATACTACACTCTGCATTTCGTGTGCAGATCCAGGTACTTCTGGGCAAGGCAGTTGCTAGATTTGGAGCTTCATCTGTTTAGAGACTATTGAGGTAGCTGCCTTGGCATCCGCAGAACCCGACTCTCCTTCTTTTAAGTTATTAGCACAGTTCTATCTTTCTAGATAGTTGTTTTAGCAGTTACACTGTGTTGACATTTTAGTAGCTCATATACTCAGTAACACCCAGATTTTGAGAATTTTATATTTGAGTCGCAGTATTTCTTATCGACTATTTATGAGAGTTATTACTGTTAAATCTGTTTCATCTTATTTTCAATTAAAAAAATAACGTAGTTATTTGTGATTGTCGGCTTGCCTAGTACTGTGATGGGTTCCGTCATGACATGTTCAGTTTTGGGTCGTGACAAATAAATTTGCAAAGTTAATAGAAAGTGTATTTGAGATGAGCCTGATGGATTAGCTAAGCTTCTTTCTTTGGCTACAAGTTAAGCAAATTGTAAATGACACGATGGTAAATCAACAAACGTATGTCAAGGAACTACCTAAAAGGTTTGAAATGGACAAGGCAAAGACAATTCACACTTATATAGACACTTCTACGCGATTGGACATGAATAAATCTGACGCATCTGTTAAAAAAACATATGGTATAGGGGTATGATCGGGTCCTTATTGTATGTAAGGACAAGTAGACCAAATATTGTATGTAAGGACAAGTAGACCAAATATTGTATTTAGTGTTGGGCTTTATGCTAGGTTTTAGTAAATCCCAAGAAGCTGAATTTGAAAGAAGTGAAGAGGGTGTCGGGTTATCTAAAGGGTACCTAAAGAGCATATTGCGAATATATTTATCAATGTTTTGAGCAGGGATCACTTTAAAAGAAACTGCTTATATCTTTGTTTTGTTGAAGTAAGCACATTTTTTGATTCCCTTAATGACTGGCTATGTTATATCAAAGTATCTAGTGTATCTAAGTGTGAAAAATATCTAACTCGGTCTTATACTATAACAGGTATGCATGCATGAAATGCTCAAGTTGCTTAGATAAGGTCTGATGATATTGCCCCTACCCTTGGAGGATACTCAACCGAATTGATGAAATCAGTCAAAGAACTCTATTCTTTTGACATTCAGGTATGTACCTATTTTTTAGTAGTTAGTTGCATTAGCTTATTAAAATGTCAATCATAAACATAAGTTTCTTAACTCGAATCTTGACATACTTGAGTAATAAAAGGTAAACATAACTGTCATCAATCCGCGCAAAAAATAGAAACATGTTCCTAAAATAGCTGAATACACGTCTCTGATGCCTATATGAGAGCCAATTAATCGCCGATGTTTCATTCAAATCTGGGGATATCCCTTTCCGTAACTAATTTAGGAATTAAAATTCCTGACTAATTTGGTTTAACTTTCAAATAGCGTCTTTCCTTATTTAAATTCGTCCCCACACATTAACCACCTACACAAATCTCTTTTCTAATCATCTCATCTATGTGCTTAATCTAAAAAAGAAAGAAGACCCCCAAATTCAAAACCCATCAAAATTTCCAAGAACCCGGCAATGTTAACCATCCAAAATCCCTCTCAGTCTATTCCACATGAGTTTGAGCCGATCAAACTCGTAGGTAATGCTTCTCCTTCAAACCCCGAAACTGAAATTGCCCAAACTCATAACCCAATTCAAGAACAAGAAAACCCAACACCTGTTCGTGAAACAATCTTTTCTTGAAAATCAATTGGTGACGAGGCTGGCTTTCAGGGGGAAAAGTCTGAATATAAGGTGAAATAGAGGGGGTTGAGGGTATTGCTGAAGTAGAAGTAGATGTTAGGAAGGAGATATATAGGTGAGCAACATGAGTAATGAAACCATTATGTTAGGATATGAAGGTGAGATGGAAAAAAAGATAACGGTACTGTGGGTAAGGGGAAGAAATTGACATTCCCGCAGATGCCCCTGGACAACAATCAAGTTTATCTAGTACTGGTGAGGGTGAAGATTAAGTCCTATTGAGTGAGGAAGTGCAAAAGAATATCATGTGGGAACTAGTACTGAGAGTGTTGGTGAAACTGAGAGTGCTGCAGCGGCTGATAAAGAACCCGATTCTTTGGGTGTCAATTCAGCTAAAACTGAGGGGGAAGGTGCTGAGAAAAAAACGGAAAGGGAGAGAATCAAGAAGAAGATGAAGATGATAATCTGTCATTAGCAGCAATAATGGTTATCAAGAAGAATAAGGAAGAGATATAAGGTATTAAGTTCACTGGGAAAAGAGTAAAATAGTTTGCAAAGAAGGAGACACAATATAAGAAAAGAACTCCTATTACTAGGAGTAAAGGAAAGGCTATGCTTGAAAATACAGCTCATAAAAGTAAGAGGAAGAGAAAAGAAATCAAAGAGAGTAAAGAATTTAGGTGGAGAGATGAGTCTGATATGGAGGCCATTGATCTAGAAAGTGATGAAGAGGAGGAGGTCCCTCTGAAAGGAAGAAGAAAGCAAGTTTTTCAGGAACGACTAGCACAACGAAGAGGAATCCAAAGAAGAAAAAAAGAGTGATCCTACTGAGAAAGGAACCAGTTCCAAAAGATGAAAGAAATACAAGAAAATGTTGCCTATGTGGGTAAGTATATGTGGTTGAGTGGACAGACTATGTTGAAGGTTAGGGTGATAGGCCGTGAAATCGTTGGAGAGCCCGGGATGAAGGAACTAAAGAAAATGTTAGATTTCTAGAAGTGGATATATCTTTTCCTTTGTCCACCTTAGAAATCCAAAAGGAAGAAGTGTACCACTTCTACTACAGTTTTATTTGTTATAGGATGACACTATGAGCACCACGATTAAGGAAGTAGAAATGACCTTCAATGTTGAGGGTCTGAGACAGATCTTGAGGGGTACTACCAATGGGTTTGACACTTAAGTCACACATGACTGGCTGAAGATATATGAGGAGAAGCAAACTAAAGCGCACTTGACTTCCAAGCACTCAAAAAGGAGACAAACTGAGGAGCAAGAAAAGTGTATAAAGAGGAAATGAACTCGATTCATAAGCTGTTGTATGAGTTTGTGAACAAGTGTGTGCTTTTTGGATCGAAGAGAAGGAATAAGGTTACTACATTGGATCTGGCAGTAGTAGAAGTACTTGATAAGAATATGTTGTTTAACTTACCATTATTCATGATCAAGCATATGGCTACGATAGCCAATCCATCAAAGAGAAATCATGCACTTCCTTATGGTTTTTTTATTACTCAAGTGTTTGCTCACTTTAAGGTTCCGTTGGGAGAAGGAAAAAACGGGATAAAAAGGAAATATTTGATAGAGCAACACTTCAGGAGTGTGATCTCATAGGGAATAAACTAGGTTCTAAAGGCAACACTCTTATCACTCAATTGATCAATAAATTGGAGGCGGCCAAGCAGGAGAATAAGAGGCTAGCTGAGGAGATTGCCTCTTTAAAGGATGGAAATAGAAAATTGAAGGAGAAGAGATAGAAAGACCAAGAAGCTATCATTACTCGCCTTGACAAGTTGTTGGGGTTTATGCAAACTCTATCCTCCTCCAGCAAATGAACATGGTCCCTAGTCAATTCTCAGTCCAAATCCAGTCCTTTCTAGTGTCAAGTCCTTCTTTTTGCTATCTTTATGTACTCTGCTAGTTTAATCTTGTTTTGTGGAAATTTTAGCAGGTTCTTGCAACTTTATATTGGTTTGGGCCTTTGAAGCTCAATTGGTTCATAATAAATAATTTTTTTATTTTATTTTGATGAGTCTCTTAAAGATGAATAATATCCTAAGATTAAATATTCGAGCTTTTTACTTATGTGTATGTTAGTGCAACCCGAGTAACTACGAGTTTGAGATTGCTTAAATCTTTGCTTTTGACTATACTAATGCTTTAGTTTTCTGATGATGCCAAAATGGGAAATTTAAGGAATTTGCACATATACTGATCAATGAACCTTAATTTGCATGAAAAATGCTGAACCAATCTGGTTCTTATGCCTAGCCATCTATAAGGTTGCAATGAGTTGAAGGTGAGTCCCTAGACATGCATAACAGACATCTTGTAGGAAGAGAGCTGATAATGAAGTTGGTTCTTATGCGGAAGTTGCTCATGGGTTATCAATTGCACATGGGTTTGTCATCATCAAAACGATAAATTGTTTGAGTTGACACTATATTAGTTTTGATGTTAAACAAATAGTTGTAAAAGAACGAGGTCCCTTGAAATCCACTGATCAGAATCTAAAAGTTGTTTCCTAATATGAGCTGGGTTGAGCTGGACAAATTGATTTCTGATGACAGTCAGATTCCTTGAAGGATTTATTTCTTGGGCTGAATGTATGGTACTATTGGGAGGAATTTATAGTCAACTAGGATTCATTAGTTGTAGAAATACTTGCATGAAATGGAAAAACATGTGAAGGAGTCTTTTAAGGAAATAATTGGAATCCTTTTATATTATGTTTTGTTTTAGGTAACCCAATTATTTTAGGTTTTAGAGATAAATTTATAAAAGAATTTGGCCAACCTCACTCCTATATAAAGTATTATGTTGCTCCTTTTTGAGGTTAACGCTTCTAATGCTATTTACACTGTTTTAGAGAATTCTCTAAAGCATATAACAATCATAGTAAGAAGGTACTTTCAAGGATTCAAACTGGACAACTGAAGTACTTGTTCCTGAAGACGAAGATGATTAAGTTATTTAATTGTTTAGATTGAGTCATTTTTCTCTAATTGCAACCTATTTTGCTTATTGATAAGTGTAATTGTATGTTATCAAGTTATGAAAAGTTTATTTTGCTTCTAGGCTTGGGTTTATAGTGTTGAAAGGGGTGGCTACTCTCATGACCCAAAATCCCACCTAATTTGTGATGACAACTAATCTGAACATGCTAGGTAAGCCAAACAATAAATAATACAACTCGAATGAAAGGTGATCAATAAATAATAAATAAGATGGTGAAAATCCTCACAATTATCCCAAGAACTGGTAGTACAATTCATGAGCTACTAAGATTTATATTTACAAGCTGGTACGAAGAAACAAATAGCATATGTTTGCATATACATAAATAGAGGTACAAATCCTAATATGCCATTGTCATGCCCCCAAACCGAGGAGCGCGACTGGCGCTCAACCGACTGACCGAGCAAGCATGTTAGATTTTATTCTAACCAAACTCATCTATGAATAGAGATAATACATATTATCATTAATTAGACGAAAATGTGTTCTTGTCTACAATACTAATTCATTTCCAATAGTTCATCATTTTTAAAGTCTCAAATGGATAAGTAATACAACCACAACATAACATAGTTTGTCTTTCCCCAGCACCAATACCTAACTCACACTATGTCTACAGAGTCTCTATAGATAAACAAGAGTACAATGATAATGCCAGCAATAAGGCCCCGGCTATACCTCAAATAGGATACACAAGTACAAAAGATTCATGACCCCGGAATAAAGTGGGACTCACCAAGTCAGCTGGAAAAAAGGTACACTGCTATCACTGATCAATATCTCCTGCTGTGGAACCACCTGCATCCATTGAAAGATGCAGCGCCCCCGGCAAAAGAGACGTTAGTACCGTCGAATAGTACTAGTATGTATAACTAAACACCCTCTCAATAGAATGGCAATTAATACAAACAAGATTATCATAATATCAATGAAAGCCTTAATCAACATCAAACCTCAATTTAGGATCAATACAGTGTTCAAATTAATTTCCATATCTCACATTGGGAGATTTTTAGTATTGATATACCATTGTCCGCAATACCAGTGTTCACAATACCAATGCCACCGTACTTTTAGCACGGAGTTCGATCACGACCCGATCGGCTAGGCTATCTCATTAGATAATCAACCACAATTACCATAAATACCAATACCACCGTAAATTTAGTACGGAGTCCGATCATGACCCGATCGGCTAGGCCATCCATTAGGGACATCAACCACAATTACCATAAATACCAATACCACCGTAAATTTAGTACGGAGTCCGATCATGACCCGATCGGCTAGGCCATCCATTAGGGACATCAACCACAATTACCATAAATACCAATACCACCGTAAATTTAGTACGGAGTCCGATCATGACCCGATCGGCTAGGCCATCCATTAGGGACATCAACCACAATTACTCTCAATATCAATACCTTCATTTTTAACACGGAGTCCGATCACAACCCGATAAGCTAGGCCATCTCATTAGAGATATCAACCCCAATTACTATCATTACCAATTTACAGCACAATCACCACTATGTGTGCGGTATGGTGTCCGATCATGCCTCGATCGTCTAGGCCGTCTTATTTAAGACATTAACCTTTTTATATCAATCATCGCATTTCATAATACTTTCACATCTTTTTATTTCATTGGCAGTAGTGGCCATAATTATAAGATCATTCTTGGCACATTGGCCATATTCAGTATTTCATGCTCACATTATCAAATTCAAATATCATCCTCATCATCAACAATAAACACAATTCAAATCAAAGTGTGTAGTACACAGGTGAGCAATTTATAGTCTAATGCACATAGAAATATTTCACAAACATTTGGCATAATTGCCTTCATTTGAACTTGACTTAAAGTCGAAACATTATTAATGCACATCCATATTTTAACACATTCTCAATTGGTAACATAACATGAATAGATTATCTGTGATACTTGTTGAACATATATCTTTCAACCCAAATCTTACTCGGAATAGCCAATTTCGTAATGAATCACTCGAGACTTACATAATTTACATGAATATAGTGGGATTCAATTCTAAGAGAAGAGTTTAGCCAACATACCTCACTTGAGCTTCCTTACACTCTATGCGTCTTATGCAACTTAGTTTGTTTTATACCACAAACTAGCAGCCCCAAATTTGACTAACTCCCTAAATTTCCAAATATTTCGCCAGAGTTTCCTTTGTAATTTGGCCTTTCCACGTGTCAGAGAGCCCCGGAAACACATTCTAACAGCATATACATAATCCAACAACGTAACATAATACGAAACAACACCAACTGTGGCCTCAACATCAAATGTACAAATCATATATAATTCATAGAAAGTAAGTCTTATAATTTTCCTAGATCACAACTTTATAAAAACATGGTCGTTCAGACAAATAAGGATATTTTTTCTTGATTTCTTCCTCGGCTTCCCAAGTAGCCTCTTCAACCTGTTGGTTTTTGCCACAACACTTTCACATTTCTTTATTCCTCAATTTTCGCACTTGGCTATCAATCATAGAAACCAGAATCTCTTCGTAAGTCAATTTCTCATTTACCTCAATAGTCTCAACCGGAACAATGAGTGTCGGATTTCCAACTACTTTCTTCTACATAGACACATGAAAAATCGGGTGTACTAATGACATATCAGGTGGTAGTTCAAGCTTGTATGCCACCTCATCGATCCTTGAATGATTTTGTACGGTCCGACATACCTCGGACTCAATTTCTCTTTCTAACCAAATCGCATTACACCCTTCATGGGGAAAACTTTCAAGAATACCCAATCATCTTTTATTTTTATATATTTGTTTTAACTCCAAATCCCTACGACGAACATCTGAATAGGATTTCTGATGACTCTGAGTAGTCCTTAACCGCTCCGTAATAATTTTAACTTTTTTCATAGTCTGATGCACGAGGTCTGGCCCTATTAACTCTGCTTCCCCAATTTCGAACCACCCAATGAGAGATCTACATCTCCTACCACATAAAACCTCGAACGGTGCCATTTGAATGTTAGCATGATAGCTATTGTTGTATGCAAATTCTATCAGTGGTAAATGATCATCCCAGCTACCTTTGAAGTCTAGAACACAAGCACGCAATAAATCCTCAAGCGTCTGAATAGTTTGCTTTGCCTACCCGTCAGTCTGCAAGCGAAAGGCTGTACTAAGATTCACTTGATTACCCAAACCTTGCTGAAATTTCTTCCAAATATTAGCAGTGAATTGTGCCCCCCGATCAGAAATGATGGACGCTGGGGTGCCATGCAACCTGACTATTTCTTTGATATACAACTAAACATACTGCTCCACTATGTCGGTAGACTTAACCAGAAAAAAGTGTGCTGATTTTGTGAGTCGATCCACAATCACTCAAATCGAGTCAAACTTACGAGGAGTACGAGGCAATCCTACTACAAAGTCCATATTAATCATTTCCCATTTCCACATTGGAATTTCTATATTCTGTGCCAATCCATCAGGCTTCTGGTGTTCGGCCTTCACCTGCTGACAATTTGGACATCTCGCCACAAATTCCGCTACATTTCTCTTCATATCGTTCCACCAATAGACCTCCTTAAGATCATGATACATTTTCGTAGAACCCGGGTGCATGGAATACTTAGAAGTGTGAGCCTCGATCATGATGCTTTTCCAAAGACCATCCACATTTGTAACATTTAACCATCCTTGGTACCTTAGTGTACCATCATCCAAGCCGAGAGAAAAAGACATAGTCTTATATTTATGAATACCCTCTTTCAATTGTGCCGATAATGGATCATTGTATTGCTTCTCTTTGACTTCCACAAGAAGCGATGATTCAACCCTATTTTGCATAATTACCCCTCCTTCACTAGAGTCCGCAAGACGAACTCCTAAACTAGCCAATCGTTAAACTTCCTTGGCCAATGGCCTTTGGTATGCCTCTAAGTGTGCTAAGCCACCCATAGATTTCCGGGTAAGAGCATCCGCCACAACATTGGCTTCCCCAAATGATATAGAATATTGATATCGTAATCATTACGTAACTCATGACATCTTCTCTACCTTAGATTCAATTTCTTCTATTTATAAATATATTGAAGGATCTTTTGGTCCGTGAATATGTCCACCTGAACCCCATACAATTAATGATGCCAAATCTTTAATGTATAAATCACAGTCGCAAGTCCTAAGTCATGTGTTGGATTGTTTTTCTTATGATTCTTGAGTTGCCTAGAGGTATAAATGATCATCTTGCCATATTTCATCATTAGTGGCACATCTATATCAGATTTCTCTTTCATATGACCTCCTAGAAATTGAGTTCTACAAAAATTTCCTTGATACAATTACGGTCTTATTAGTACTTGCAATTTATTTTGACATTACTAGGCCAATTTTCTTATGGGACCATCTGTTTCAAATGAATAACATCTAATAGCTTGCGCGCACACCCTGATAACATCAACCTGCATGGCATTGACTCAATATGTGAAGTAACATCGTGCTCATACCTTTCTTAGCCATCCTCTTTCCTCATTATAAGTCTTATAGGATTTTAAGAAACCACTATACTTCCCTGGTGAACATTCTCACAATTCTTCTTTACTGCTAAACACTTCCCAAAACACGTATCGATACCCTTCATATATATTTAACCCGAACATGGCCTTTTCTAAAACTTGAGATCCTCCTAAATTCTTCAACAATGACTTCTTGTTTTCCTTATAAGTGTAGGACTCAGTGCACCTGATTCCATCCTCGATGAGTAACTCACCTTATTCCCCGTATTGTAGTTACCAATAGTGTTTCCTGGTATTGCAACCTAAGAGCTATCATGTTAAACATGTTTGGTCCGTAATAAGTGTTCATCCTCTCTTAATTTGTTTCGATCATTTCCCCTTTGGTCTAGACAATATGTTGATACTATATTTCCTTTGTGTTAGAGCATTTACTCCCATCCCATTTTGCCCTTAATTCATAGTTGACAACCTTATTGTGCCACACACTTGTTTGCCTCCCATGAACTCGTAGTATCATTATGTCTGGTTTGTTGAGTTTATCACACAACCACTTCATCACCAATAGTCTCACTTTCCAATGTAATATGTACACATGAACTCTCTCTATATCGTTTAGTTGATATTCGGCATCACTCAAGTCGGCTGCATTACAGTTGATCATTTATATCTTCTATTAACACTTGTGCTCTAGGCGAGTTCACCATTCTGATACAAACTATTTTGCGATAACCATGACCATCTAAATTTATAGATTGTCTTCCAATTTTGCTCGCCTCATTCTCCCTAGTTATTGAATAGCTATGCGCCCTTCCATACGT
>AWOL01S0000914.1:0-17415 GCA_000715115.1 Nicotiana otophora
TATGTAAGGCATGAAAATCAGTACATAAAAGACATAGATGAAACATGGAATAAGGAAATCCATATGTAAGTCTGAATAACTTTGTAATTTCTGAAACATGTATAATGTCTTGCACATGCATATAAATGTCATGTCATGCATATGTATAGGTGTACATAACATCATCAAGCCTCCGAGGTCATCCCATCATATCGCCTCGGCCACTGTGGGCAACATCATCAACATATACCAACTGATCGGGTGGTGGTGCGTATATAACGTCTTAACCTTTTTCCCATATCCCATATACATATATATACACATACATATAAATATGCGTATATAACGCCATCTGGTCATGGGTTAATGTACATGTTTAAATGAATTAAATGCATGAAAATATGTTCATAATCTCAATATTCCTTTTGAATAAACTTTTGTCAACTGCGTATTATTCTGAGACCCATGAACAGAAGATATAATAATATGTCACATGGGGAATCAAGGACACAGATAAACCTAGTATTTCTATGAATATAGTTGTTTATGAAAACTGTGCATTTTCTCCTTTCTTCTGTATAATTTTGATCATGCCAAAAAGAAAGAAGGGATAGCCTTAACATACCCGGAGTAGGAAAAAATCCGTATTATATTTTTGGAAACGGTTGTACCGTACTCTTTTAGAACCGCAAAATTTTTACGTTATTAAGCTTCTAATAATTCTTCATTGGATTTGGTTGAAGAAAGCTCGTTGTTAATGTCTTCTTAGGAACTTGAATTGTAAGAATTGCTAACGTTCTGTTATGAAGTCAAGTGTTGCTATGTTCTTATATGAAGTCTTTTGTATTCAAATAATAGAAATGAAAGGTTTTGTACTTACCACCTTACTTACAAGTCTTTGTATTTAAATCATAAGAAAAGAGGTGTCTTTGTTCTTGACATGTTACTTGCCACCTACCCAAAGATAACTAATAGTCATGTTCTCGAGAAGTGGGTTGCTGCCACGTTTTTATTTGGCGGGGGAGTGTTTTAATCTTTATCTTATAATTTATTAATTAACTAGGCAATGTCCCATTACCCGATAATTAACCAATTACCTGCATAATTAAGAATTGTCTCATATTACTTAAAGTTGTACTCATTTTTATTATACCTTATACATCATACTATCATGGTCATACCTTGTATGGTACTAGTCCATAAATATCGAGCATTATAGCTCGAATCGTATTTTATCCCCAAATCGGCAACCTTTAATGAAACACAGTTTCTTTAATTCGTGTATATTTTACCCTTCATGGCACTTACTTATCGCTTGTTATAAATAGCATAAATACATTAACCTCGAGATAATCCCATCCTCGAGTCTACATCGATTAACTGAAGGCGAAACTTTAACATACGAAAATACGAGATGTAACATATTTCTAGCTTAGATGTCATTATGCACAATCCAGTCATGGTCGGACATGATTCCATCTATCCATTCAGAGAAATTGTATGGATAATATCCACATATCTTACATCGTGTAAGGCCTCGTAAAGTTTTACCTAAGGCCCCAAGGAAGTTCATCGGTTAGCTAATATGGGGGTTCGTCTTACGGGCTCTATTTAAGGAGGGTTATTGTGCAAAATAGGGGCGAATCATCGCTTGTTGTGGAAGTCAAGGAGAAGCAATATGACAATCCATTGCTGGTACAGTTGAAGGAGGGGATTCACAAACATAAGACCATGGCTTTTCTTTAGGAGTCGTCAGGAGTCCTATTCGGATGTATGTCATAGTGATTTGGAGTTCCAAGAGGATGATTGGGTATTCTTGAAGGTTTCCCACATGAAGGGGTTTATACGGTTTGGTAAGATAAGAAAATTAAGTCTGAGGTATATCAGACCGTACAGAATCATTCAAAAGATTGGTCAGGTNGTCGTCAGGAGTCCTATTCGGATGTACGTCATAGGGATTTGGAGTTCCAAGAGGATGATTGGGTATTGTTGAATGTTTCCCCCATGAAGAGGGTTATACGGTTTGGTAAGATAGGAAAATTGAGTATCAGGTATGTCAGACCGTACAAAATCATTCAAAAGATTGGTCAGATGGCTTACAAGCTAGAACTAATTCTATAAATCTCTTTAGTGCACCCGGTGATTCATGTATCCATGTTGAAGAAGGTGGTTGGAGATCCGTCGCTCATTGTTCCGGTTGAGATTATAGAGGTTAATGAGTAATTGACTTATGAAAAGATTCCAGTTGCCATTCTTGATAGGCAAGTCCGAAAGCTGAGAAACAAAGATATTACCTCCATGAAAGTGTTATGGTGAAACGAACATGTCAAAGTGGCCACCTGGAAAGCCGATGAAGAGATGAAGAAGAAGTATCATCATTTGTTTGAATGGCTATGTAGTTGTGTCCATGATGTTAAAAGCTAACTTTCTACAAATCATGTTTCTCCTGAACATCTTATGTGAAGGATACTCCTTCTTGGTAATGTAATGTTTATGGAATTGTGGTCGGTGTTGTTTCCATGATATTATACATTGTAATGTTATGGTTATGCTGTTAGGACTGGTTTTAGGATTCTCTAGCAGGTGGATAGGNTTAGGAGTCGTCAGGAGTCCTATTCGGATGTATGTCATAGTGATTTGGAGTTCCAAGAGGATGATTGGGTATTCTTGAAGGTTTCCCACATGAAGGGGTTTATACGGTTTGGTAAGATAAGAAAATTAAGTCTGAGGTATATCAGACCGTACAGAATCATTCAAAAGATTGGTCAGGTGGCTTATAAGCTAGAACTACCTCCAGAGATCTCTTTAGTGCACCCGGTGTTTCATGTATCCATGTTGAAGAAGGTGGTTGGAGATCGGTCGCTCATTGTTCCGGTTGAGAATATAGGGGTTAATGAGTAATTGACTTATGAAGAGATTCTAGTTGCCATTCTTGATAGGCAAGTCCGAAAGCTGAGAAACAAAGATATTACCTCCATGAAAGTGTTATGGTGAAACGAACATGTCAAAGTAGCCACCTAGAAAGCCGATGAAGAGATGAAGAAGAAGTATCATCATTTGTTTGAATGGCTATGTAGTTGTGTCCATGATGTTAAAAGCTAACTTTCTACAAATCATGTTTCTCCTGAACATCTTATGTGAAGGATACTCCTTCTTGGTAATGTAATGTTTATGGCATTGTGGTCGGTGTTGTTTCCATGTTATTTTACATTGTAATGTTATGGTTATGCTGTTAGGACTGGTTTTAGGATTCTCTGGCAGGTGGATAGGTCCAATTACAGGGGAGACTCTAGTAAAATTGTTAGAAATTTAGAGAGTTAGTCAAAATTTGGAACTGCTGGTATGTGAAGTAACAATTGGGTCACATTGGATGCTAATGGCGGACTTTGACCCTCATTAGAGGACAAATGATTCTGAGTGGGTGAAGATGTAAGACCCCATAAAATTTCAACTATAATCACGGGTTTCGTAGTGCCGAGGTAGGCTAATAAATTTGATGGTTGTAGAAAGTCTTGCGGTGAGTTTTCTGGACTAAGTACGAACTCTTTGGGTTGAAAATAGCACTGGGAAGTTGAAGAAAAATTGTTGCAGAACAGAGCGTTTCTGCGGTCCATTATGCGACCACAAAACTGATATGCAGACCATAGATCTGCTGCAGAGCGAAGCAGAGAAATGGGCTAATTTTGGGGGTCANAAGCTTTCTGGCCAAAGTACGAACTTTTTGGGTTGAATATAGCATTGGGAAGTTAAAGAAAAATTGTTGCAGAACAGAGCATTTCTGCGGTCCATTATGCGACCACAGAACTGATATACAGACCATAGATCTGCTGTAGAGTGAAGCAGATAAATGGGCCAATTTTGGAGGTCCTTTTGCGGTCAACTATGCAATCGCATAATCGTTTCGCGGGCCGTACATCCATCGCAGAACCAGCACGAAGATATTTAGAGGAACATTTTGCGGTCCATTATGCGGCCGCATAATTGGTATGTGGGCCGCAGACCTAGCCTTATAGTGGACAAGACCAACTCAGATTTTGAGATTGTTTCTGCGGTCTATTTTGTAGGTCGCAGACTTGATCTGCGGTGCACTCTGCGACTGCAGAGTTGAGTTCGGAGGGTTAATTTTTTGATTTTTAAAACCCCACCCCATTTGATTAAAATCCATTGGGTCTCGTTTAGAAGGCAGAAATATGCCATTTTAGAGCGAGGGGAGTGCTTTAGAGAGNATTTGGCGGTCAACTATGCGATCGCATAATCGTTTCGCGGGTCATACATCCATCACAGAACTAGCATGAAGATATTTAGAGGATGATTCCGCGGTCCATTATGCGGCTGCATAATTGATATGTGGGCCGCAGACCTAGCTGTATAGTGGACCAGACCAGACCAAATTTTGGGATTGTTTCTGCGGTCAATTTTGCAGGTCGCAGACCTGATCTGTGATGCGCTCTGCAACCGCAGAGTTGAGTTCGGAGGGTCCATTTTCTAATTTTTAAAACCTGACCCCATTTGATTAAAAGCCATTGGGTCTCATTAGAAGGCAAAAATCTACCATTTTAGAGCGAGGGGAGTGCTTTAGAGAGAAAGGATGAAGCCTCAAGAACTTTGTTCATTAGTCCTTGCTTAAACTTTGAAATTCAACAAGGAAAACTCACAAGGTCTTCACCTAAGAGGTAAGATTCTACTTCATAGACCTTAATTTCGGGATCAGACTGAAAGTATGTAATTAGAAGTATGATTCTTGAGTGTTATTTATGCATTCATTTACCATCAAGGTTGGTGGGAAGGTNCCATTCATGTACCATCAGGGTTGGTGGGAAGGTTATTGAGCTCAAATAGGTAAACGTTGGGTTGTGGAATGAAGGAATCCCCCATAGGAGAACCTTGAAACCTTAATGCACACTTACTGCTTGATAAAATGCTCAAATGAGCTGAAACTCTGAATATCTTCCTAATTATCGTTCAAATTTGTCATGTTTGTAATAAATTGAATTCACTAGGATTTCAGGAACATTGTAGTAATTTAAGGAAGCTCAAGCGAGGTATGTTGGCTAAACTCNTTCACTAGGATTTCTGGAACATTGTAGTAATTTAAGAAAGATCAAGCGAGGTATGTTGGCTAAACTCCTCTTGTAGAANCCTCTTGAAGAAATCAAATTCCATAAAGTCCTCGTAAGTTATGATTGTGATTGGCACAATTTCTTATTTCTCATGTTCCGAGTCCTTCCTAATATATTTGATAATTCTAAAATAAGTGTTTCTGAAAGTTGTATGTCTCAAAATGTGTTCAAAATGCTCCTATCTTAAAATGATTCCCTCCGAGAATGTAATCTAGTATGATCAATTTACAAAAGGTGTTGTGATTTAAAATCATGTTTCAATTGCAAGTTAGTATAGTCGGAGCTTGATTGAGGCACCATCATGCTACTCTTTTTTATATATTAAAGGCTCTGTAGACATAGCGTCGGTGGTACCTTTGTTTTTGGAAGTCAAATTAGAAATGTTGTATTTGTATCATAGGTTTCCACTTCTAAATTATGAATGTATAATGTAATATTTTGGGAAATCTTGAATGAANGTATATATTATAGGCTCCGTAGACATAGAGTCGGTGGTATCTTTGTTTTTGGAAGTCAAATTAGAAATGTTGTATTTGTATCATATGTTTCCACTTCTAAATTATAAATGTATAATGTAATATTTTGGAAAATCTTGAATGAAGTTCTAACAGAATTGAAATTTGGATTGTTCATGTAATCTTATCATTGTCTAATTAATGAAATATATCTTCTCTTTATTCATGGGTGAGTTCGGATAGAAGGCATTTTACAAGCTTGCTTGGCCCGGTTATCTTAGTGAGCGCCGGTTGTGCTCTCCGAGGTCGGGGTGTGACACATCAATTAACTTATGATGTACTTTTATGTACGAAAATATGTGGTATAAAAAACGTGTATGCATACTTGTATGAAATAACAATTAAACTTTTTATGTTATTGAATAATTCAGTATTTGTTATAAAAATTCTTATTTTTTTCTTGAATATGTTTCTATTTAAGATAAGCTTGTTTAGATGATTAATCTTGTTAAGTTTACAACATACACAAATTCAAATAATGATTGGAAACTATAATGACCCAGCTAGTTGTTTTATGTATATTAGCCTTGTTTCCCTCTTTGAAGATTCCTCTATGTGTATTTATGGTTGTGTGAATTTTGGGGATGGTTGGTTGGGTTTTGGGGAGGTTTTGGTTTGATTTGAAATCCATAGTTCCTAGCTTGGAAGTTTAAGTTGGAAGTGTTGGCCAAGTTTGACTTTTGTGGAAACGACCCCGAAACGGTATTTTGATGGTCCCAATGGGTTTGTATGGTGATTTTGGACTTATACATTATACCCAGAATTTAATTCAGAGGTTCCTAGGATGAATTGGCTCTTTTTACTGAAAGTTGATAATTTAAAGGTTTCAAAATTTTTAATTTTGACCACGAGTTAACTTTGTGTCTATCGGGATCAAATTTTTGTTTTGGGACATGAAATAGATCCATATTATCATTTGAAACTTGTGTGTAAGGTTTAGTGTCATTCCAAATTAGTTTGGTTGGAATCAGACGGTCGGTTGTGATGTTTCTGGGCTCGGGTCAGTTTCGGACATATTTTAGAATGTTTAGCACTTGTTTCAGTGTTGCAGATGGTGTTGGTGCTGCAGATCTCGCAAATGAGAGAAACAATTCGGATTTTCAAGCATCGCATTTCTGAGGTATCAATCGCATTTGCGAAGGGGTTTGGGGAATGTGCATGTCACCTTTGCGACCTTATGGTCACTTTTACAACGTTGACTAGTATAATGAAACTTTGCTTTTGTGAAGTCAGTGGTCCCATTTGCGACATCCTCTAGTTTTAGCAGGCTTCGCATTTGCGTTCAATGGGTCGCACTTTCGGAGATCGCATTTGCGAACCCCAGATCGCAAATGCGACATCTGTAGCTAGTTTTTAAAAAGGATTTCGGGACTTAGACTCAGTATTTCTTATTTTGACATTGGGAGCTCCGTTTGAGGCGACTTTGACGCATTGTTCACCAATTTGGGTTGGGTAAGTTTTCTTGACTCGGATTTGATTATTTTTCATTAATCTTATCTTTTATTTAGCATTTAATTGATGAATCAATGAGTGCAATTGGTGTTTCTGACAAATACTTTCTAAATATAAAAAATTGAGATTTCAGGTTCGATTTTGTAAGACCCTGTTAAAAATTTCCTAATGATTTAAGATTTTAAAGTGTGCCAACGGTATTTGGGAATAAAAAAATTGAGAATTAAAGGAGACCCATAGGATAGAACCACATCACTTTGAAATGAAAATATATGTTTATGGTGTGTTGGAATATACAAAGGCGTTTTGTGAATGGCAAGAACTTGTGTGGAACAAATTGGATACATTAAGGGGAAATGATGTCTTAATTCTCATAAGATCCTAATTCAAACACATGCTGCTTCCAAACGCATCAAACCGTTCGTCATTTGGATATTTTACAGAATGTTATGGCCATTTTACCGGACCTATGCCATATGCCCGCCCAGATGCACGACCGTGCATCTTAGAGGGTATTCTGCCTTAGGTCGCGGAGGTGCACGACCACGCACATAGGAGCCCATTAAATACCCCCAAAGCCGGGTAGAGAGAGCGGCTAAGTCATTTCATTGAGCTAGGGCTTGCATATCAAGGGAAATCCGCCCAACACTTCCTTCCCATGAACCAAGGTAATGATTTTGGTGTAATTTGAGTTGATTACTACTTCTAAATACCTATATTAACAAGGATTAATCTTGAAGATCCATAGATTTCCATTCAAATCCCCAAATTGGTCAAGAACCCTACAAGTTGGGTTTTTCCAGAGTCTCACTACAAGAGGTATGTCTTCCATCTCAAACTAATCTATGGTGATTATTTATGTATGAAATATGTGTTATAACTTATGGTATGGTGGTTGGAAGCCATAAGTTCCCAATTTAAACACATAACCGCTGTAGAGATTGAAAGGTGATTATATGATGAAAGTTTGTTGGTTGGGTGTGGATGGATGTCATGTATGTTATGTTGGAAGTTAAGAATATTTTAAGAATAATGGTGGGATAAATTGTTGGTAAATGGTAGTAGTTAGATGAACTAATTCTATGGTTAAGTGATGTGGAGATTCATGCCTACTAGGTCTTTGAGAAAGTGCCTAAATTCAATGCCTACTAGGTCTTTGAGAAAGTCCCATTGGATGTTATTGTAGATTGAAGTTTCTTAGTGTAGTGGATCGTCGTAGTATTATTAAGGGACGAATTCCAGGTATGTTGGCTAAACTACTTTCTTAGAATTGAATTTCATGATGCTCCCATAAGTTTCAAGCATGATTGGCCCAAGTTCCTAATTCCTATGTTCCGTGTTATTCATTATAAACATAACTATTCCAAATGAGCCTTATGTCGACAGATATATTTCCCACATACGGTTTGTGTATTAAAATGTTATTGCTTTGAGTCATGTTCCAAATGAAAGCTAGTATGCCAAATTGTGTGAGAAAAACTCGATATGCTTTAGACTCTTAATTTCTCATATGTGTACCCAAAGTCTTGATTGGAAATACCTTGTGGTTGATAATCTATAAAGATGCTCGAAAGTGAAAAATAATGAGTTGAAGATATATAGTGTGGCCACCGTGCCAATAA
The DNA here is from genome assembly GCA_000715115.1 of Nicotiana otophora. Taxonomy (NCBI): domain Eukaryota; kingdom Viridiplantae; phylum Streptophyta; class Magnoliopsida; order Solanales; family Solanaceae; genus Nicotiana; species Nicotiana otophora. The sequence goes on from AWOL01S0000914.1 coordinate 8,689, forward strand.
TGAAAGTTATAATTGTTGCTAGAGTTACCAATGAAATGACATGATGTGAGAAAGATTACGAAATGATCCTTGATTCAACTGTTCCAAAATTACTTCAAAAGTAGATATGTCCTCAAGTCATGCTCCAATGTGTCTGTTTTAACCAATGCTATGCTTTATGAGTATTTTTAATGTTTTTTGCATTCCTACATATTCGTAAGTGGAAATTGTGTATTTTCCTTTTTGGGGAAAAGTATTTCAAGAATAAATGGTGTGTTACTCGTTTATGATTTTAACTTGTGCTTCGATTGTAAATCATTTTACTCCATTTCTTGTAAAGAAATCCATTGTCTTTAAAGTCTTCATTACTAATGAACCTAAAGTTGTGATTTTCGGGATATTCTATTTGTTGATATTTATGATGATGATCCATGAAACGAAAAAAATAAAAGTGTGAAATATGAAATACGGCCACCGTGACACGAATGATGAATCATATATAAGGCCAAGAGAGCCAATGAAATAATGATGTTGTAAGTGGTTGAAAGTACCAATGAGGCTATATACGGTATGAAAAGTTATGAGGTAAATGCATTTGTATTGATGTTTCCTTTGTATGCAAATCAAAAATATTTTTGGGAGTATCCATAGTCAACGAGGAAGGGTAGGTTGAAATAACCTAACCCCGAAACTACACGTGTCGGTGTAGGAGTGGATTGTTATTATTCCCCTTATTAGGGATGAGATTTATGTGATAAAATTATTCCCCTTATTTGGGATAAGATTGATTTGATAAAATTATTCCACTTAATTGGGATGAGAAGATTGATGGAAAAGGATGATGTCGATCCACACGACATTGTGGTGAGATGGCCTAGCCGATCGGGTCGTGATCGGACACCATGCAGCACAAATGGTGGTGATTGTGCTGGAAATTATAATTAAAATTGTGATTGTGGTTGATGTCTCGGATGAGACGGTCTAGCTGATGGGGTCGTGATCGGATTCCGTGCTAGAGGTATAATGGTATTGGTATTGTAAACAGTGATATTGTCAATAGAGGTATATCAGTGCTAAAGATCTCCCAACCAAAAATAATATTATATTCATATTTTGATTAACATCTTCACAGTATTATCTTTGTATTTTGTAAATTAGTATGTTTTCACTTGGCATTTGGATATCATTGATTGTTGATTGTTGTTCTCATTATTTCCCCTTTCTTACATTGGCATTTTATTTTGAAAGAGGACAGCAAGCTTTACATACTAGTACTATTCCACATGTACTGTTACCAGCGCCTTCCTGAGATTCTTTGGAAGGGCGAAGTAAGGCTAAGCAATCGTTGTCAGTACGATTGCTGTCAGCCAACTGAGGTCCCCTACGTACGCTAGACTAGATTGTCAGTTCCGTACGGGGAAACCAATGTCATGAGCAACCCAGAGAGCAGAAAAGAGAACTAAGAATGAAAGAAATCTCGATTGCATTAATGAAAGCTATTACAGAAAAGAAACACGGTGTCGGGGGGGAGAGACACCAGTACACATAATTGATTGCTTTCTAGAAAGTTTGATTTTTTGATCCCCCTTAATAATGTTTAAAAAAATAAACCAAAGTTACATAACTTGACCTAAATAAGTTGTAGAAGCACACTTAAAGAAAATGCAATAAAACTACTTTATATTTACAATAAAAAGGACTTAGTCTTCTACAAGATAGAAACAAGTCCGTTGGCAGTAACTTTGTCTTTAGCATCAGGGTCTGCGCGTGCATCATTGTCTATGCGTGTGGTGCTATTGGCATCTGCCTGTGGCTGGGCGTTGGCGATGGCTAGCGGTGGGGCAACAGAGGCACATGCGCGCTTGTCACTTGGAGCTGCCGAGAACACTGGGCCAACCGTGGCGCTGGGCATTGGGAGGTTTTCTAGGACGCCACGGGGCATGTCCAAGGAGTCATGGGGCATGGCTGGAAAGCTGCCCATGACATTATCCCAAACCTGAGTTGGCGACATCCTCGACGTCTTACTTGCAAGATAATCATCAAGTAGGCTCTTGTAGGCTATGAGGTTTTTTCCACTCTCCCGGGTGTTCTCCTCTGCATCATATCCCTACCATTTCACCAAGAACTCCCGGTGATCTTTCCTTGAGGCGTGAATCACACGATCACAAGAATAGTTTCAGCATGCCTTTTCCTGGTTGAATTGGGCCTCGAATACTAGGTACTATGAGTTGGCCCGATGAAGGATCCTCCATATCTTCCCGAAAAGGTTTCAGGAGACTGACATGGAAAACGGGATAGATATTCCACCAAGCTGGGGTATCCACCCGGTATGCAACTTTCCCAATGGGCCTTTCAATGGACAAGGGTCCAATATATTTTTGCAATAGGCGAGGGTCATGGACCCCTGCAAACAAGTACCGCTATGGTAGTTAGACCATCACTCCGTCTCCTATTTGATATTCAATGAAGCGACGATTTTGTTCAACATGTCTCTTCATCCACCTTTGGGCTTTGACAACATAGCTCCACACTATCTCCAGATTTCTCTTCCATTCTTTTGAGAAGTTAGCAGCTCAAGGAGATTTTGACATGTTTGGTGCATTCACAGTGTGTGGGAGTAGCGGTTCTTGTCCGGTAACAATTTCTAAAGACCTTTTGTTGGTACTAGAGCTCTTTTGTGAATTGAAATACAATTGAGCACCATCCAGAAGCTTCACCCATTCCTTCTGCAATCTGGCTACAAAGTGGCAGAGATATTCCTCAAGCATGCCATTGAATCACACCATCTAGCCATCGGATTGCGGATGAAAACTTGAGCTATGACTCAATTTTGACCAGAGGCAGTTAAAGAGTTGGGTCAAAACTCTACTAGTGAAGTGTGGGTCACGATGGTCACGATCACTAATGATGTCTTTAGGCAGGCTCCAATATTTGACAAGAATCGAGTTATTTCTTCTGTTGATATATATTGTGGTGCTACTATAAAGGTATCATACTTGGACAACCGATCCACCACAACCAGGATGGTTGTGAGATCTCCGACCTTGGGCAATTCGGTGATGAAGTCCAGGGAAACGAAATCCCAAGGTCTTTTTGGGACAGCTAGTGGTTCCAAGAGTCTTGCTTATGTCAAGCGGTCCGACTTATCCTTCTGGCATACTAGACAAGTCTTCACATTCTGAGTGACGTCATTAGCCATTTGAAGCCAATAATATGCACGGCGAAGCAATGCCATGGTACTTTCTTCACCGGGATGACCGACCCAAAAGGTATCGTGGCATTCCTCCAAAAGGGCCCTTCGCAGATCTCCTCTTTAGGAACATAAAGTCGGTTCCCTTTTACTTTCAGGAAACCATCTTCTGTGTAGAACTGGCAAGTCTTGCCATGTCCTACCAAATCAACAAAATACTGTGCAGTGGGATCCTCGATGAGTAGGTCCTGTATTCGGTCTTCTCTGGTTGTGGTTACTTCGCTCCCCTTTAGGGAGGCGAGTAGGCATACCGAGGCTAGATCAGCCCTCTAACTGAGCGCATCAGCAACATGATTAGTCTTCCCACTTCGGTACTCCAGGTTCAAGTGAAATTCCGCTAGGAGTTCCTGCCACCTGGCCTGTCGACCATTCAACTTTGGCTGGGTCATGAAATAGCTAATTGATATGTTTCCTGTCTTTCTCATGGGCGGCATCGCGCCACTCTGCATCCTTCAATTTCCGGCTCTCGTACGCTACGGGATGCCCATCTTGTAGCTAGACTCTACCAAGGGCATAGTCGGAGGCATCTAGTTGTACCTCGAATGGCTTGGCCAAATCAGGGAGGGCCAATATAGGGCTACGAGACATAGCCATTTTCAATGCGTTTAAGGCCTCTGCTCTCCTGGGTCCCAATACAAGGGTGTGGCCTTCTTGAGCAGTTCTGTTAGTGGCACTGCAATGAGGGAGTAATTCTTCACAAATCACCGATAGAAGTTGCATAGGCCAAGGAACAACCTCAAGGTGTGGATATCCTTAGGCGGCGGCCAATCTGTGATGTCCAGAGTCTTCTGTTGGTCCATCTTGATCCACCCTTCCTCAATGACATGTCCGAGGAAATCAATTTGTTTCTGAGCAAAGGAGCACTTGGATAGCTTCGCATATAATTCGTGCTCCCGCAATAGGATAAGACATTCCGCAAGTGCTCTAGGTGTTCTTCTGATATCTGGCTATATACCACAATGTCATCCAAGTAGACCACCACGAATTCGTCAATGTATTCTCGGAAGACTTGGTTCATCAGGGTGCAATATATGGCTGGCGCATTAGTCAAACTAAATGGCATAACCAGGAAGTCGTACGACCTATATCTTGTCACGCAGGACATCTTGTGTTCATCACCCTCTTCAATCCGAACTTGCCAATAACCTATCCTTATGTATATTTTGGTGAACACCGTCGCACCGCCCAATCTATCGAACAAGTCTGCCGTTAGCGGAATAGGGCACTTGTTCTTCACGGTGATTTTGTTTAGAGCCTAATAATCCAGACAAAGTCATAAACTTCCATCATGTTTCTTTTGGAATAGCACAGGGGACCTATATGGGGACTTGGAGGGTACGATGTTCCCTGTGTCTAGCATTTTTGTCAATTGTCTCCGAAGGTCGGTGAGTTCTGGTTGTGACATTCTGTACGGCGCCTGGGTAGGTGGCTTTGCACACGGCACCAACTTAATCTCATGGTCCACAGTTCACCTAGGCAGGAGATGCTTTGGCATGTCTTGAGGCATGATGTCTTCAAATTCCAGTAGCAGCTCCTTCACGGGTGTAGGAATGGGACCCAAGGAGCGTTCTATATCTTTAATGCAGAGGGTAGCCAGGAACGTAGGTTCATGTCTTTTGACCCCCTTCTTCAACTGCAAGGCTGAGATGTTCTCAGCGGCCATCTTCATGGGCATGCATGGGATAATGCAAGGCTTGGCCCTATTTATTATCATCATCATTAGCATATCTGCATACGGTACGGGCATGGTGTTGGTTTGCCTCAGGAATTCCAACTCCACTATCAACTCGAAGTCATATATAATCACCATGCGCATGTTGAATTTTCCTTCATTCGAATATTGACTATAAAGAATCAAATACGAACCAAATTGAATAGAAAGCCATTTTATGAATAAGCAAGATGAATCAATGTATGAAGCTCACAAGAGGATAATCTCTACTATATTTCACTGTGAATATCAATAGTATCTGAGTTTCAGAGTGTATGAATGCCTTAATGGTTGGATACCTTACAGAAATAATAGCCATCCCTATTATAGTGGAGGGATCCTACTTTAGATATAATTAAAAATACATAGTGGGGAACCCATGATAGATTAGCTTTTCCAAATTCACGCCGTGACTGTCTCCCTTAGTGTAGCTATAACGACTCTTGTCTCTTCGCTCGATCTTGATCAGACTTTATATTGGTCGATCTCCAGATTTAGAGCTTGATATTGACTTAAGCTCGATATTGATTTGGGGCCCGGTATTGACTTGGGGCCCAGTATTGATTTGGGCTCGGTATTGTTCGGTCTCTAGCTCTTAAACTCGATAACACCGCTTCGCATCATAGTTTGATTTGGACTTTAGCTCGGTAATGACTTCGAGCTCGGTATTTCATCGGTCTTAGAAATCTGAGCTCGGTAACCTAGCTTCAGATATCATCTCGATATTATGACGATGACTTTCGGTCCATAATGTTCCAATCATGACTAATCATATGAAGGTCAAAAACTGGTTTTAACCGTATACAAAATTGATGTGATAAAATTATTTCGCTTAATTGGGATGAGATGATTGATAGAAAAGGATGATGTCGATCCACACGACATTGTGGTGAGATGGCCTAGACGATCGGGTCGTGATCGGACACCATGTTGCACACATGGTAGTAATTGTGTTGGAAATTGTAATTGAAATTGTGATTGTGGTTGATGTCTCTAATGAGATGGCCTAGCAGATCGGTCATGATTGGACTCCATGCTAAAAGTACGGTCATATTGGTATTGAGAGTTATTATGATTGATATCTCTAATGAGATGGCCTAGCCGATCGGGTCGTGATCGGACTCCGTGCTAAACGTACGGTGGTATTGGTATTGTCAACACTAATATTGTGAACATTGGTATTGTGAATAGTGTTATATCGGTGCTAAAGATCTCCCAACCAAAAATAATATTATCATCATATAGTGATCATCACTTCACAGTGTTATCTTCATATTTTGGGAATTATTATGTTTTAACTTGGCATTTGAATATCATTGGTTGTTGATTATTATTTCCATGGTTTTCACTTTCTTACATTGACATTCTAATTTGAAAAAGTATAGTTAGCTTTACATACTAGTACTATTCCATATGTACTAACGTTTATTTTGTCGGGGGGCGCTGAATCTTTAGTGGATGCATGTGGTTCATTAGCAGGCAACTTTGCTCCTCGTTAGCAGTCACTCTCTATTCAGCAGATGTTTTTGAGCCCTACTCTATTCCGGGCCTGATATCATTTGAGTTGTACATTGTGTTTTAAGGTATACCCAGGGCATTGTTGCCGGCATTTCCATATTACTCTTTTGTTGTACTTAGAGGCTCCGTAGGTAGGTTGTGGGTGGTGTTTGATGTGTAGAATTGAACTAGAAATGTTGGTACTCAGCAAACATGTTTTTCATTATTTCTAAAAACTTGTAATATTTATGAAATTATAAATGAAGCTGCTAATGTAAATGAAATGGGAGTTTTTAATGAAATCCCTTTAGTGTTTGATTAATGGAGTACATCTCCTCTTTATTCATGGATGAGTTTGGGTAGAAGAAAATCTAATAGGCTTGCTTGGCCGGATTCACTCGGTTGAGCGCCAGTCGCGCTCCTCGAGTTTGGGGCATGACATATTGTATGGTGTATGTGAATCCTATGAATGGTCTATGAAACGCACAGGCGTATCGTGTAAATAAATCATATCAATGGTCTATCAAACACATAGGTGTATTGTGTTTGGAATCCTATGAACGGTCTATGAAACACATAGGTGTATTGTGTGTGGAATCCTATGAACGGTCTATGTATAAAATTATATGTGAACACTAAGAATGGTCTATGAAATGCATAGGGGTAAGATAAGAGAGGGATATGGACGGTCTAGTAAGACGCATTGTTAACGCATACATTGTGTGCCATTTTGATTGGCCTTGTTTGTGTATGTTGTTTTAATTACTTTATATTATGTATTCCACACATATTTCACATGGCTAAGTTAATCCTAAAAGAAGCTTAAAACGATGTAAGCATAACGAGACTTGAAACTGTTAATCTATGGGATATTTCGTAGTATTTGATGTACTTCATATGCCTCTTATTGAATTACCATNGCTTCATATGCCTCTTATTGAGTTACCATGATTCCATATGTTTTTCTGTTTGTCTTACATGTGAGTACTATTCCACATGTACTCATGTCCCTTTTGCCGGTGGCGCTGCATCTTTTAATGGATGCATGAATACTTCTACAGGATGATATGGATCTTTTATAGGAATCTTTTGCACAATAGATTATGCTGAGCCCGCTACGATTCAAGTGGGCATTCGAGTCTAGTTGGTTTTATGTACTTAGATATCTATTGTCAAAGAAGCTTCAGGTACACTGTGGGCCATGTACTTTATTTTTGAGTTTCGTCGTGTATGCATGTTCACAGTATTTACAGCTATTTATAAAGTTGTGTAACCATCATGAGAAAAACATTTATGGGTCATTGAGCTAAGTGTATTCAATATGAAAGTCAAGATCTAATTATACAACAACAACAACAACAACCCAGTAAAATCCCACTAATGGGGTCTGGGGAGAGTAGTGTGTACGCAGACCTTACCCCTACCCCGAAGGAGTAGAGAGGTTGTTTCCGAAAGACCCTCGGCTAAAAAAACAAAAGACAAAAGGACAAAAATTAGACAATATTAGTATCACAATAGCAATCATAGGAAAAACAGGAACATCATGAAATCTAGAAGAAAGATGCAAAGCAAAGGGAGACAATATTAGTATCACCACAACAATCATAAGAAATATAGGAACACCATTAAATCTAGAAGAAAGATGCAAAGCAAAGGGAGACAATATTAGTATCACCACAACAATCATAAGAAATATAGGAACACCATTAAATCTAGAAGAAAGATGCAAAGCAAAGGGAGACAATATTAGTATCACCACAACAATCATAAGAAATATAGGAACACCATTAAATCTAGAAGAAAGATGCAAAGCAAAGGGAGACAATATTAGTATCACCACAACAATCATAAGAAATATAGGAACACCATTAAATCTAGAAGAAAGATGCAAAGCAAAAGCGATAGCTAGCAAATAGGACCTGCACTGAAAAGCGAAATAGTAAAAAATAATATTGCCACTAGCTATCTTAGATAAAAACCCTACATGGCTATTGCTACAATGGTACGAAGTAAGGCACGACTCAACTACCTCCTAACCTACAACCCTAATACTTGACCTCCACATCTTCCTATCAAGTGTTATGTCCTACAAAATCTAGAGCCTCGCCATATCCTACCTGATCATCTCTCCCCAATACTTCTTAGGCCGCCCTCTACCTCTTCTTGTGCCCTCCACAACCAGCCGCTCACACCTCCGTACCGGAGCATCTGGGCTTCTCCTCTGAACATGTCCGAACCATCTAAGCCTCGCTTCCCGCATCTTGTCATCAATGGGAGCCACATGCACCTT
>AWOL01S0000914.1:17754-28537 GCA_000715115.1 Nicotiana otophora
GACCAAGGTACTTAAAGCTGCCTCTACTCGGGATGACCTGCGAATCAAGCCTCACATCCAGACCCACTTCCCCTGGATCAGTGCTGAACTTACACTCCAGGTATTCTGTCTTCTTCCTGCTCAGCTGGACACCCTTATACTCAAGAGCCCGTCCTCATCAACCAGAACTATGTCATCGGCAAATGGCATGCACCATGGCACATCCCCTTGAAATATGGTGTGTTAACGCGTCCATCACCAAGGCGAATAAGAACGGACTGAGCACAAAACCTTGGTGTAACCCCATTACAACCGAAAAATGCTCAAAGTCTCCTCCTACTGTCCTAACCCGAGTCTTAGCCCCATAATTGTTACAACTCTGGATATCACCTTTGTTCTTATACAATGGAACCACTGTACTCCACCTCCACTCATCCGACATCCTCTTTGCCTTAAAAATAACATTAAACAACCTAGTCAACCACTCCAAAACTTCTCTCCCCACACACTTCCAAAATTCCACCGGAATCTCGTCTGGCCCATTCCCTCTGCCCCTACTCATCTTACGCATAGCTCCCATGACCTCCTTAACCTCGATACGCCTGCAGAGCCCAAAGTAACGGTGACTCTCGGAATTCTCCAATTTGCCTAGCACAATATCTCGATCCCCTTCTTCATTCAGAAGTTAATGAAAGTAAGTCTGCCATCTCCTCTTAATCTGGGCATCTTCCATCAATACTCTACCATCTTCATCCTTGATGCATCTCACTTGGTCCAAATGTCGAGTCTTCCTCTCTTTCAGCTTGGCCAGCCGGAATAACTTCTTCACCCCGCCTTTTTTCCCCAATTCCTCGTACATACGACCATAAGTCACAATCTTAGCCTACGTGACCGACAACTTAGCCTCCTTCCTAGCTACCTTATAACTCTCCATGCACGCTCCCCTCTCCTCCTAACCTATGCTCCCCACTAACTTCAGGTACGCTGCCTTCTTTGCTTCCACTTTACCTTGGACCATTTCATTCCACCACCAGTCTCATTTGTGCCCACCAGAGTTTCCCGTCGAGATCCCTAACACCTCTCTCACAGCCTCCCTAATATAGTCTGCTGTAGCTTACAATATAGTGCTTGCATCACCACTGCTCCTCCAAGCTCCCATAGCCGACAACCGCCGCTCCAACGCTTGGGCTTTATCCTTAGTTAAGGCTCCCCACCTGATTCTCGGTCTTCTTCGAGTAGACCTTTTCCTCCTCTTTAATATAATACCAACATCCATCGCCAAGAGCCTATGCTGCATCGCGAGTATCTCACCCGGAATCACCTTGCAATCCTTGCACAACCCTCTGTCACACCTCCTGAGGAGGAGATAGTCAATCTAAGTCTTTGCCACCGCATTTTGAAAAGTAACCAAATGCCCCTCCCTCTTCCGAAAGCTAAAGTTCGCAATCACCAACCCAAAAGCCTTAGAGAAGTCCAACAACGATGTACCCCCTATGTTCCTCTCCCCAAAATCGAAGCATCTATGCACCTCACCATAACCACCTGCGGTTGACCCAATATGACCATTGAAATCCCCTCCTATGAAAAACTTCTCAACAGGCGGAACCTGCCGCACAATATCATCTAACCCTTCCTAGAAGTGCCGTGTAACCTTCTCATCTAGGCCCACATGCGGTGCATAGGTGCTAACGACGTTTAGGGTGCACTCTCCAACCACCAACTTAATAATCATCAATCTATCATTCATTCGTCTAACCTTAACCACAGACTCTCTAAGTTCCCTATCCACCAAGATGCCCACTCCATTCTTACCTTTCTGGACTCCTGAGTACCAAAGTTTATACCCGCCTGCGTCCCTTGCCCTCGACTCTACCCACCTTATCTCCTGGACACACGCTATATTGACCCTCCTCTTCAGGAGGATCTTCACCAACATTATAGAGTCACACCCCAATTCAAGTGTATTAAACCAATGAATGTTCAACTTCTGAAATTAATGCTGAATCATATCTAACCTACTTCAAATGAGCTCATATTTTGCAGGCATATCCCAAATGATAAAACAAACCTGCACCAACTACCGGAATCAAAATCCGAGCCCGATATCAATAAAGTTAACATTCGGTCAAACTTATCAAGCTTGCAAACCTTCAACTTGCCAACTTTTGCCAAAGAGTAACAAATCAACCTACAGAACTTCAAGTCAACATTAGGACATACGCTTATATCAAAAATTACCATACACATCTATCGAAACCATCTACACTCCATTTTGAGTCTATCACGCCCCAAACTCGAGGAGCGCGACCAGCTCTCAACCGAAAGAACTTGGCTGAGCAAGCCTGTTAGATTTTCTTCTACCCAAAATCATCCATGAATATAGAGGAGATGTACTCCATTAATCAAATACTGAAAAGATTTTATTAAGAACTTCCTTTTCAATCCCATTAGCAGCTTCATTCATAATTTCCAAAATATTACGAGTTTATAGAATTAATGAAAAACATGATTTCCAAATACCAAAATTTCTAGTTCAATTCCCCAACATGAACCACAAACTACAATCTGTCTATGCAACCTCTAAGTACAATAGAAGAGTAACATGGAAATGCCGACAACAAGTCCCCGGCTATACCTCAAAATATAGTACATGAGAAACAAAAGATACATGACCCCGAAATGAAGTGGGACTCACCACATTAGCTAAAACGAGTGTATTGGTATCACTGATTAATGTCACCCGCTGCAGAACCACTTGCATCCATTAAAGATGCAGCGCCCCCGGCAAAATGGACGTTAGTACTGTCAAATAGCACTAGTATGTATAGCTAAAAATCCTCTTTCAAAATAAAATGCCCATATGATCTATATGTGGAACACATAATATAGTGTAATGGAAACAACATATACAAACAAGGCCAACGAAAGTGGCACCTATTGTCTGCATTAATAATGTGTCTCATTAGACCGTCCTTAGTGTTCACATATCAAATAATACACTTATGCGTTTCATAGACCGTCTATAGTGTTTATTCATACCGTACACCTCTACTTCTCATACACAATGCACCTATGCCTTTCATAGACCATCAATAAGATTTCATAATACAGTATACCTATGCAATTCATAGACCGTCCACAAGATTGCATAACACAATATACCTATGCGTTTCATAGACCGTCCATAGGATTTCATAACACAATATACTTATGCGTTTCATAGACCGTCCACAGGATTTCATAACATAATATCCCTATGCGTTTCATAGACCGTCCATAGGGTTTCATAACACAATATTCCTATGTGTTTTATAGACCATCCATAGGGTTGTATAACACAATATACCTATGCATTTCATAGACCGTCCACAGGATTTCATAACACAATATATCTATGTGTTCCATAGACTGTCCATAGGGTTTCATAACACAATAATCCTTTGCGTTTCATAGACGGTCCATAGGGTTTGGTAACACAATATTCCTATGCGTTTCGTAGACCAACCATAGGGTTTCATAACACAATATACCTATGTGTTTCATAGACAGTCCAGAGGATTTCATAACACAATATACCTATGCGTTTCATAGACCGTCCATAGGGTTTCATAATACAATATTCCTATGCATTTCATAAATCATCCATAGGGTTTCATAACACAATATATCTATGCGTTTCATAGACCGTCCACAGGATTTCATAACACAATATACTTATGGGTTTCATAGACTGTCCATTGGGTTTCATAATACAACATTCCTATGCGTTTCATAGACCGTCCATTGGGTTTCATAACACAATATACCTATGCATTTCATAGACCGTCCACAGGATTTCATAACATAATATACATATACATTTCATAGACTGTCCACAGGATTTCATAACACAATATAACTATGCGTTTCATAGACCGTCCATTGGGTTTCATAACACAATATTCCTATGCGATTAATAGCCGGTCTACAGGATTTTATAACATAATATACCTATGCATTTCATAGACCTTCCATAAGGTTTCATAACATAATATTCCTATGCGTTTCATAGACCGTCCATATGTTTTCGTAACATAATATTCCTATGCGTTTCATAGACCGTCCATAGGGCTCATTCATTATTCTCGTTCTGGCAAATAACCACATTTTAGGTTCATATTATCGCTTACTTGTAATAGCCACGGATGATCATAGGACCTTAATGACATTATTATGTAAAGGAGCTAAAATGCATCTCATAATGTTAACACATTATTTTATTTTATTGGCACTATTGGCCACATATGTAATTCTCATTCTGGGCACGGTGGCCACATTTAGTGTTCCATACTTACCCTTTTCACTTTTAAACATCATCATCATTATCAACAACAACAAGGCATTATAAATCGATGTTTTTAGTACACATGTGAGCAATTAAGAGTCTAAGGCACATAGAGTGTTTTCACAAAATTTGGCATAATATCCTTCATTTGAACTTGACTTGAAGTCGCAATATTATTAACGCACAGCCCATACTTTGAACGTAATCTCAAATGACAACATAACACGATAAAGGCATTTTGGGATACCCATTGAACATATATGTTTCCACACAGGCTTATTCGGAATAGCCACTTTCATAATGAACAATTTGGTACTTACATAGATTACATGGATACCATGGGATTCAATTCTAGGAGAAAGGTTTAGCCAACATACTTCAATTGAGCTTCCTTAAACTCTAAAATGTTCCGGAATTCTTAGCAACTTCAATCTATTATAGAAATATAACAAATTGAACCAAAATTAGGAAGATGCTCATGGTTCTAGCTCATTTGTGTATTGTATCAAACACTAGGTCTGCATTAAGATTTCAAAGTCCTTTTATGGATGATTCTATCAACCCACGACCCAATCTTTACCAATTTTAGCTCAACAATCTTCCTACACCATTGGATAACATATGCATGTAAAATAAACAACTCTCATGCCCAAAAATTAACTTGCATATTACCCATTTCTAGAGAAAATTCGAAATTGAGTGTTAGAGTGTAGAATCTTACCTCTACGATGAAGACCGAGTGAGTTTCCCTTCTTAATCTTCCAACACTTTAGCAATAATTGAAGAACAATTATTGAAGAACACCTTCTCACTCTAGGGCACTCTCTCTCACTCTAAAAATATCAAGTTTTAGGTCAAAAATGACTTAACCCCTCTCTCTACCCGAGCCTGGGATTATTTAATGGGTTCCTACGTGCATGGCAATGCACCTGGACAAGTGGCCATGCATTTGGCCGCGTACCTGAGGTAGAAACTCTCAAATATGCGCGGCTACGCATCTGGGCGCACATATGACACAGGTCCAGTAAAAAGGCCATAACGCTCGGTAGAAATATCCAAATGACAAACCTTTTTTTGCGTTGGAAACTAGACTCAAAAGGTTTAATGTTATAAGTATATCACCACCTAAGTCATTATATTGAGGGAGTTAAATTCATTTGAAGTTGGGTCTTGTGCCAATTGAAACATCCTTTCCACTTAATGTATTCAACTCGTTCCACACAAGTTCTTGCCATTCACAAAATTCCTTAGTATGTTACAACACACCTTAAACATACATTATCAATTCAAAATTATGTGGCTCTATCCCATAGGTCTCCTTTAATACTGAAGTACGTTATTCCCAAATACCGTTGGCGCACTTTAAAATCTTAAATCATTAGAAAAGTTTTATGGGGCCTTACATTCTCCCCCACTTAGGATCATTCGTCCTCGAATGAGGAGTAGAGTCCGGCCCCAAACACTTAACATAACTCGACTCTTATTTTAAACATTTCAATCCCTCAAATTTGACTAACTCCAAAACGTTTCAGAATTTTCGGTAGAGTCTCCCCTGTAATTGGGCCTAACCACCTGCCAAAGAATCACCAAAACCACCCTAACAACATATCCATAACTCAACAAAGCATCATGGTATATTTCAACAACACTGATCTCAACATTAAGGGAATTACATTAACAGAAGTGGTGTCTAGACATGAGTTGCACATATTTAGATCATAAAATATAACACGTAGCCTTTTACATCACAACCATTTGGTTATACAAGCATGTGAGAATACTTCCCTTACTTTGACATAGGCAGATCTCAATTTCTAGACATATCTAACAGGGATGACAAATAGATACACCTCATAATCCAATTATCCATTAACTTCACATTCACTAGCTTTCACCGGAACGATAGACAAAGGATTTATAATTACCTTCATAGACGGAGACACGTGATACACCGGGTACATGGAGGACAATAATAGGGTAAACATCATACTCATAGTTTGGCCTATTTCCTTCAAGATTTCATAAGGCCTAATGTGACTATACATACTTTACCTTCCTTAACAATTCACATAGCATCCTCATGGAGAAAATATTGAGAATAACCCGTTCACTTTTTTCAACTCTAAATCTCTACGCCGAAAACCCAAACTAAACCTTTGGCGACCTACAAACAATTAGTCTAAGATGTGCTAGCTTGAATATGACCATAATATTTCCTATCCAATATATTTGATCTCAGGATGACGCTTCTTCTTTGACATGTTTGAACCTTCAACCCCCATAGGTTACTATAAATAGGAACAACGAGGTCCGAGATTTGGTTGGAATTTTTCAAGAATCCGTCAACGTGTTAAGCAGGGCATTTCGGGAGGTTATATCCTAAGAGCATGAAGGTTACTGCCAATAGTGCTGACATAGTTAATCATTGTGATGACATCATTGATTCAACAAAAGAGGAATAGAGTTTCCTAGTAGGCATTGATAATGTAAGGACAATGTTTATTATTTCGAGATTTAAAAGAAATGAGTCATTCTAGACATGTGACATATGGGAGGCATGGTTGGGAGTTTAAAGACATTAGCGTCAGTTATTCTTTGAAGACTAAGAGTCATAAAAAAGGGCATCAACAATTGTTTCATTCCATATGTGCCTTGTTCGACAATAGTAGGCCTCAAAGAGAAATAGCCAAGTATGTGACACCAGTCGCCTCTTGGAATGTAGGGAAAATCAGTTTATCTCGAAATGAGAATGTCCTGGCACCCTGAATGTGATATGGGTTTCAAAATACATATATTTGCATTACTCTCTTAATATTAACTAACACAAGGAATAGATATTCCACAAGCCCATGAGGATGAAAAAAAAGAAGTTGAACACTTGTGAGACTATTATCATTCTGGCAGCTTAACCCTTGCCAATAGTAGATCCTATATGAAAGGACTAGAGATACGACGAACTTGTCTTATAAATCAATATGCAATCATCTTACTAGACGGTGAAAAGGATTCACGATAATATTCACAAAGGAGTAATGCCACTGTTCATACCATAGGAGTCACATACACCGGAGAGAAAAAGAGTGGCTAAAGAAGGATGTCAACACTTGGATGCTTTACATTAGATATGGTACCACATAGGTAAATATTATGATGGTGCGTGCATAGGCACAAGTGAGTAGATATTATCCATTTGAATCAGAATGTTCTATAGGAAATTCATCAGGTATAGTCCCTTGTTGATAATTTAGGGAAGCAGTGGGAAGTATTAACCTAGGGTTATAACTCATTCCAAGGAAATCATTATAAAACTCAATTCCTCAAGAGGTTGTAAATAAGAGAATTATGTTCAAGAGGCTTCACGAATATTGCGTCTCGTTTAAAGAGTAGGTACATGCAACGTTTT
Organism: Nicotiana otophora; assembly: GCA_000715115.1. NCBI lineage: Eukaryota > Viridiplantae > Streptophyta > Magnoliopsida > Solanales > Solanaceae > Nicotiana > Nicotiana otophora. The sequence goes on from AWOL01S0000914.1 coordinate 25,461, forward strand.
GTGATTCAACGTCTTGTTAAGACCGTGTTTCTGAAGGCTCTTCAATATGGATGTACATATACAACAAGGAAAACATATGCGTGTTCATAATGATGTACTAAGGAATGACTTAATTGATGACTTTAGATTAACAGGGCAGTACCTTAATTGATGCCCCTCTACTCCACGTCCAAAACATGCATTAGTACCATAGGGACATACCCCCGAATGACATCTCATACACTTTACACAATAAGGATGGGGACCGCTAAACATACTCGCCCCACCAATAAGACTTTTACCCTTTTTGCATACTTTATAAACATTCCTCTTATCATTCCTCCAGGACCCCGTGATGGGATTAGCAATCTCTGCAACAACACGTTGTATAGACTTTTGGAATTATCCAAATCTACCACCCCTAACACGCTTCTAAGCATACTCACAACATGATGCAAAATGTTCCCGCCCGCATATCGGGCAGAGTGGGATGAGTGTACCCAACCTAAGGGCATTTGTTCATCTTGTGCCCCTTCTTTCCAGAACCATAACATGCTCCAAGAATCATCCAACATGAACTTGAGTGGCGCTTGTTACATATCAAACATTCTGTCCTATTGATTCCAATAATCCTCTTTCATTTCTTAGGTGCTCTCGCCACATAAACTGGTGGCGAGGTGACATTAATAAAAACAGGGGAACTTCCCCTAGCAAATGGTTCTTTCATTCACTCCTCGCTACCTCAAACTTGCGGGTTACTCATATGGAAAATGAGACATGACGAGGAAATTAGTTTCCTATCTTGAGCTCTATCGCATGATCTGGAGTATCAAAGAAGTGTGATGTTCCTAAATGTCCATGTAGCCTCCTCCTTATAGATGTGGTCGACAACACACCGATAAGAAAGAATCTACTAGACATGGCTCTGAGACATCCTAGGCCACTTTACAACCTTGGGCTCTGATACCAAGTTTGTCACGCCCCAAACTCGGGGAGTACGACCGACGCTCAACCGAGAGAACCCGGCCGAGAAGCCTGTTAGATTTCCTTATAAACAAAATCATCCAAGAATAAAGAGGACGTGTACTCCATTAATCAAATACTGAATCGATTTTATTTACAACTTCCCTTTCATTCCCATTAGCAGCTTCATTCATAATTTCACAAATATTACGAATTTATAGAATTGATGAAAAACATGATTTCCAAATACCAACATTTAGAGTTCAATTACCCAACATCAAGCACAACCCACAACCTGTCTACGAAGCCTCTAAGTAGAATAAAAGAGTAATATGGAAATGCCGGCAACAAGGCCCCGGCTATACCTCAAAAGATAGTACATGAGAAACAAAAGATACATGACCAGAAATAAAATGGGGCTCACCAAATCAGCTGAAAATAGTGTACTGTTATCACTAATCAATGTCACCCGCTGCAGAACCACCTGCATCCATTAAAGATGCAGCGCCCCCGGCAAAAGGGATGTTAGTACTGTCGAATAGCACTAGTATGTATAGCTAAAAATCCTCTTTCAAAATAGAATGCCCATATGATCTATACGTGGAACACATAATATAGTGTAATTGAAACAACATGTACAAACAAAGACAACGAAAGTGGCACCTATTATCTTTATTCATAATGTGTCTCATTAGACCGTCCTTTGTGTTCACATATCATTTTATACACTTATGCGTTTCATAGACCATCCATAGTGTTTATTCATAACGTACACCTATACTTCTCATACACAATACACCTATGCATTTCATAGANTTGTGCCCCTTCTTTCCACAACCATAACATGCTCCAAGAATCATCCAACATGAACTTGAGTGGCGCTTGTTACATATCAAACATTCTGTCCTATTGATGCCAATAATCCTCTTTCATTTCTTAGGTGCTCTCACCACATAAACTGGTGGCGAGGTGACATTAATAAAAACAGGGGAACTTCCCCTAGCAAATGGTTCTTTCATTCACTCCTCGCTACCTCAAACTTGCGGGTTACTCATATGGAAAATGAGACATGACGAGGAAATTAGTTTCCTATCTTGAGCTCTATCGCATGATCTGGAGTATCAAAGAAGTGTGATGTTCCTAAATGTCCATGTAGCCTCCTCCTTATAGATGTGGTCGACAACACACCGATAAGAAAGAATCTACTAGACATGGCTCTGAGACATCCTAGGCCACTTTACAACCTTGGGCTCTGATACCAAGTTTGTCACGCCCCAAACTCGGGGAGTACGACCGACGCTCAACTGAGAGAACCCGGCCGAGAAGCCTGTTAGATTTCCTTATAAACAAAATCATCCAAGAATAAAGAGGACGTGTACTCCATTAATCAAATACTGAATCGATTTTATTTACAACTTCCCTTTCATTCCCATTAGCAGCTTCATTCATAATTTCACAAATATTACGAATTTATTGAATTGATGAAAAACATGATTTCCAAATACCAACATTTAGAGTTCAATTACCCAACATCAAGCACAACCCACAACCTGTCTACGAAGCCTCTAAGTAGAATAAAAGAGTAATATGGAAATGCCGGCAACAAGGCCCCGGCTATACCTCAAAAGACAGTACATGAGAAACAAAAGATACATGACCTGAAATAAAATGGGGCTCACCAAATCAGCTGAAAATAGTGTACTGTTATCACTAATCAATGTCACCCGCTGCAGAACCACCTGCATCCATTAAAGATGCAGCGCCCCCGGCAAAAGGGATGTTAGTACTGTCGAATAGCACTAGTATGTATAGCTAAAAATCCTCTTTCAAAATAGAATGCCCATATGATCTATACGTGGAACACATAATATAGTGTAATTGAAACAACATGTACAAACAAAGACAACGAAAGTGGCACCTATTATCTTTATTCATAATGTGTCTCATTAGACCGTCCTTTGTGTTCACATATCATTTTATACACTTATGCGTTTCATAGACCATCCATAGTGTTTATTCATAACGTACACCTATACTTCTCATACACAATACACCTATGCATTTCATAGACCATCCATAAGATTTCATAACACAATATACCTATGCAATTCATAGACCGTCCACAGGATTTCATA
>AWOL01S0000916.1:0-11082 GCA_000715115.1 Nicotiana otophora
CGGGTTAGCTGGTTCGGGTCCGGAGTGAATTCATAGTGAATTGAGATACTTAGTCTCTTAACTAAAATCTTAAGCTGGAAAAGTCGACCGGATGTCAACCTATGTGCAAACGACCTCAGATTGGAATTTTGATGGTTCTGGTAGCTCCGTTGTGTGATTCTGGACATAGGAGTGTGTACGGATTGTGAATTGGAGGTCGGGAGTAGAATTAGGTTTGAAATGGCAAAAGTCGAATTTTTGGGAAGTTTGACCGGGGCTTTACTTTTTGATATCGGGGTCAGACTAGAATTCAGGAAGTTGGAGAAGGTTCGTGGTGTCATTTATGACTTGTGTGCAACATTTGAGGTCAATTGGACGTGATTTGATAGCTTTAGACGTCGTTTGTAGAATTTGGAAATTTCAAAGTTTATTAGGCTTGAATCCGCGTGTAATTCGTGTTTTTGATGTCGTTTGGGGTAATTAGAGGATTTGACTAAGTTCTTATCGGGTTATAAGACTTGTTGGTATGTTTATTTGAGGTCCGAGGGCCTCGGGATGATTTCGGGAAATTAACGGATCAAATTTTGAAGTTGTAAGCTTGCTGAAGGTTTTTCCACTGCTGGTGTAATCGCACATGCGGTGTGAGAACCGCAGGTGCATGCCCGCAGAAGCTGGAGGTAAGCCGCAAAAGCGGCCATATGCGTGATGCAGCTGAAGGTCACAGGTGTGATGGTGTTTCCGCATCTACACGACCGCAGATGCGGCATAAGGGCCGCAGAAGCGGAATTGGCCTTGATGCTTGACTCCGCCTAAGCGGAGGTTTGTCTCGCAAAAGCGAGTGTGCTGATGCTGCAAAATGGGGCACATGTGCGGAGTTTGGTGCAGAAGCGGGCTTTGGGGTGCACCTGCGAGACCGCAGAAGCGGCTAAGTAGCCGCAGGTGCGGAAAGCCTCGGCAGAANGAGGTCAATTGGACGTGATTTGATAGCTTTAGACGTCGTTTGTAGAATTTGGAAATTTCAAAGTTTATTAGGCTTGAATCCGCGTGTAATTCGTGTTTTTGATGTCGTTTGGGGTAATTAGAGGATTTGACTAAGTTCTTATCGGGTTATAAGACTTGTTGGTATGTTTATTTGAGGTCCGAGGGCCTCGGGATGATTTCGGGAAATTAACGGATCAAATTTTGAAGTTGTAAGCTTGCTGAAGGTTTTTCCACTGCTGGTGTAATCGCACATGCGGTGTGAGAACCGCAGGTGCATGCCCGCAGAAGCTGGAGGTAAGCCGCAAAAGCGGCCATATGCGTGATGCAGCTGAAGGTCACAGGTGTGATGGTGTTTCCGCATCTACACGACCGCAGATGCGGCATAAGGGCCGCAGAAGCGGAATTGGCCTTGATGCTTGACTCCGCATAAGCGGAGGTTTGTCTCGCAAAAGCGAGTGTGCTGATGCTGCAAAATGGGGCACATGTGCGGAGTTTGGTGCAGAAGCGGGCTTTGGGGCGCACCTGCGAGACCGCAGAAGCGGCTAAGTAGCCGCAGGTGCGGAAAGCCTGGGCAGAATGTTTAAAAACAAGGGTTCGCGATTTTAGTCTTATTTCAACATTTTGGAATCGGACTTAGGCAATTTGCGAGGGGATTATTGAGGTGAAGTCTTTCATAAAGGGCCATGGAACCTTAATACTCACATAGTGTTTACAAATATGCTCAAGTGAGCTAGAATCGTGATCGTTTCCTAATGTTTGGTTCATTTTTTGCTATATTGCTAAAATAGATTTAAGTTGCTAATATTCTAGAATAACGTAGAGTTTTAAGAAGCTCAGTTGAGGTATGTTGGCTAAACCCCCTCTTCTTAGAATTGAACCCCATGGTATTCATGAAATCGATGCAAGTCCCAAATTGAACGTCCTAGAAATTGCTATCCCGAATGCGCTTGTATTGAGCATATATGTGTAATATGTATTCCCATGTTTTCATCATGTTGTCTCATCACCTGAGGAAATGTTCAAAACATAGAATATGTGCTAAAAATGCCTAGACTTCCAGTCAAATGTGATTAAAGACTGCTGTGCCAAATTGTGTGAAAAGCCTCTATGTGCCTTAGATTCTAAATTGCTCACATGTGAAATCAAAATCTTAAATGAAAAACTATGTTGTATTGATGATGATAATAATAATAATGTTGGAATGTGGAAAAGAACTTGAATCATAAAATATGGCCAAGTGCCAAGAATAACTTTATAATTGGGGCCACTCGTGCCATTGAATTGAAAAGATGGGAAAGCAACATGAAGTGAGATGACTGATTGAAAAAGGGTGATGTCTTAAATGAAATGGCTTAGCTGATCAGGCCAAGATCGATCTCCGTGTAAGAACACGGTGGCATTGTAGATGAAATTATGAATATGGTGATATCTCAAATGAGATGGCTTAGCCGATCAAGCTGAGATCGGACTCCGTGTAAGAACACGGTGGAATTGTGGATGAAATTGTGAATATGTTTGATGTATCAAATGAGATGGCCAAGCCAATCGGGCGAAGATCAAACTCTGTGTAAGAACACGGTGGTATTATGGATTATGGCATATTAGCACTAAAGACCATCCAACATAATAATGCGGGAATTGACTTAAAAATCTATGTGATCCTTAATTTGATGTTTTATCATTATTTAAAGCTCATATTGCATTCTTGACTGTTTCCCCCTCTATTATTGTTCATTCTATTGAGGTAGTGTTTTAGTTTTACATACTAGTACTATTCTACAGTACTAACGTCCCTTTTGCCCGGGGCGCTGCATCTTTAAATAGATGCAGTTGGTTCCATAGTAGACAATGTTGATCACAAAAAGTGCTGCATACTTTCTTTACGGGGTCATATATTATACCTTTTGTCTATATTGTGGTCACTTTTTGAGGTATAGCCGGGGACTTGTTGCTGGCACCATCTTTACTTTCTTTTGTATCTTTAGAGGCTTCGTAGACACTATGTGGGTTGTGTATGGGTGTTGGGAATGTAAGGCAAGTTATGTTGCGTTTGATCACTTGTTCCACTCAGACTTTAAGAATATGTATATTTTGAGGCTTAAAGGCGAAATAGCTAATGAAACGATTTACTATTGCATGATTGCGCTTCCTACTGTACAATTAATGAAATCACAGCTTTTCTTGGTCATGGGTGAGTTAGGTAGAAAGTATCTAACAGGCTTGCTCGACCGGGTGAGGGTTCACCTGGTTGAGCATCGATCACGCTTCCCGAGGTTGGGGCGTGAACAACTTGGTATCAGATCCTAAGGTTTTAAAGTGTCCCAAGATATCTCGGAGCCGTGTCTAGTACAGTCTTTCTTATCGGTGTATTGTCGACCATATCTATAAGTTGGAGGCTACTTGTACATTTAGGAACAATACCCTTCTTTTATATTCTGGATCATGTGATGAAACAAATTGTTGAACTGTTCCTCCTCTAACTCATGCATTCATTTAACTTTCAGTATATGGCACCTAAGAAGAGAGCAAGAACTGGACAAGGGGCCAATGCTGCTTCAGGAATGGCAGTTCACCCTTTATTTGATGATGCTGGTTAATACCCGAGGGGTGAGGATAATCCCCCGAATGCTACACTACCTGATTCCACTACACCTGACCAGGCCACAAAAGTTCCTGCACCTACTGAGGGTGCAGCGGTTCCTTCAATCGATATTCCGGTTCCACCTCCAGCCCCAACTTCCGGTTCTGGTATTTCATATAGGGATCTTAGGGGAGCTATTCAGATACTGACTCAGATAGTGGCTTCTAAGGCCCAAAGGTTGAATGTTGCACCCACACCTTCTAACCCACAAGGGGGTTCTACTAGTTCTAGGGTGAACAGGTTTCTGCAGTTAGATCCTCCGATGTTCATGTGTGCTAATCCTGAGGAGTACCCACAGGACTTCATTGATGAGATGCATAAGACTCTCCGGGATATGCATGCTACTGAAACGGAGGTAGTGGAGTTGGCCTCCTACCGCTTGAAACGGGTGGCATATTCTTGGTTTGAGCTGTGGGAGGACTCTCGGGAGGAGGGAAGCCCTCCAGCGAGGTGGAGTGAGTTTGCTGATGCCTTTATAAACCATTGCTTGCCTACCGAGACTAGGGCAGCCCATGCTGCAGAGTTTGAGAATCTTAAGCAAGGGTTTAAGAGTGTCACATGGAGTTCGCGCGTCTGTCAAAATATGCTAATCATATGATGCCCACTATGGAGGCCAGAGTGCGTCGGTTTGTGCAGTGCCTTAGCCCTTTGGTTATTAATGAGGCTGCCACAGGTGCCTTAAATGCCGATATGAACTATGGGAAGATGGTGGCATTTTCTCAAGCTATAGAGAACCGTATGTTGAAGAATAGGATGGAGCGACAGAGTAGTAGAAGTAAGGCCCGATCCGCGGGCAACCCTGGAGATTTATTTGGTGGTGGAAGATCAGTTTCTTGGGGAGGGTCATCAGTGCCATCCCAGTCTTATGCTCAGTCTTCAGCCAGTGCACCGCCAGTGGGGAATAGTCAGCAGTAGGGGAGTTGCTTCATGCCCAATCAGGGCAGTAGGGGGCCAAACCATCAGGGCCGATCAGGAGGGAGATTCTAGCAGCAGCGGAAGCCACCATGGCCCAAGTGTGGGAAGATGGATATGGGGAGCTGCTACCAGGACCTGCCAGTATGTTACAGGTGTGGAATGAGGGGTCATATTCAGAGGGAGTGTTATTCATCCCGCCAGGGTGTGGGTAGGAGCACATCACAGCCATCTAGTTCTGCAGCTGCTACATCTTCAACGCCCCCTCCAACTCGAGGCAATCCGGCACCAGCAGGGAGTGGTGCAGCTAGGGGTGATGTGCATAGTTTAGGAGGACCCAGCCGTTTCTATGCTATGAGTGGCTGCCAGAGTGCAGAGGCTTCTACAGATGTTGTCACAAGTATATTGACTGTCCAAACGCATGATGTATATGCTCTTATTGATCTCGATTCCACTTTGTCCTATGTTACCCCTTATGTTGCTATGGAATTTGGGATAGAACCGGAACAGCTTCATGAGCCGTTCTCTGTATCTACTCTGGTTGGCGAGTCTATTGTGTCAGCACGGGTTTATAAAGGTTGTATTGTCACGGTACGCGGTCGGGACACCATGGTCGATCTCATTGAATTGGGAATGGTCGATTTTGATGTAATTATAGGAATGGATTGGCTTTATTCATGTTTTGCTAAGCTCGACTGTCGAACTAGAACCATGGGGTTTGAATTTCCAAATGAGCCAGTTGTTGAGTGGAAGGGGGATAACGTGGTTCCGAAGGATAGGTTTATTTCTTACCTTAAGGCCACGAAGATGATTAACAAGGGGTGTATCTATCATTTGTTTCGGGTTACGGACATCGATGCTGAGGCACCTACACTCGAGTCTGTGCTAGTTGTGAATGAATTTCTAGAGTTCTTTCCTGATGAACTCCCTGGGATTCTACCAGATAGGGAGATTGATTTTGGGATTGATGTGATGTCAGGCACTCAGCCTATATCTATTCCGCCCTACAGGATGGGACCAGAAGAATTGAAGGAACTAAAGGAGCAATTTAAGGATTTGTTAGAAAAGAGTTTCATCCGACCTAGTGTGTCGCCATGGGGAGCACCGATCCTCTTTGTGAGGAAAAAAGATGGATCACTGAGGATGTGTATTGAGTACCGACAGCTCAACAATGTCACAAACAAAAATAAGTACCCGTTACCAAGAATAGATGATTTGCTTGATCTGTTATAGGGTGCTAGGTACTTCTCCAAAATTGATTTATGACCCCGGTATCACCAATTGAAGATCAGGGAGCAAGATATTCCGAAAACACCTTTCAGAACCCGGTATGGGACCTTTGAATTTCTGGTAATGTCTTTTTGGCTAACAAATGCCCCAGCGGCTTTCATGAATCTTATGAATCGGGTTTTCAAGACTTTTCTTGACTACTTTATGATATTGTTCATCGACGATATTCTTGTGTATTCACGAGGTCGGGAGGACTATGCCGATTATCTCGGGGCAGTGTTGCAGACTCTTCATCAGCACCAATTGTACGAAAAAGTTTCAAAGTGTGAATTTTGGCTCGAATCTATCACATTCATGGGTCATGTTTTCTTTAGAGAAGGAATTAAGGTTGATCCTCAAACGATTTCAGCACTAAAGAATTGGCCTAGACCTACAACGCCAACTAAGATTCGCAGAGTCTTGGGCTTAGTAAGGCATTACAGGAAGTTTGTGGAGTGGTTCCCTACTCTTGCCTCTCCGTTGACTAAATTGACTCAAAAAGCAGTTAAGTTCCAATGGTCCGATTCTTGTGAAAGGAGCTTCTAGGAGTTGAAATGGAGATTGACTACGGCGCCGGTGTTGACCCTACCAGAGGGTACAGAACAGTTTGTGGTATATTGTGATGCTTCAAGGATCAGGCTTGGTTGTATATTAATGAAACAAGGCAAGGTTATAGCTTATGCTTCTAGGCAACTCAAGAATCATGAAAAGAAGTATCCAACTCATGAACTTGCGCGGGTGGTTTTTTGCATTGAACATTTGGCGTCATTATTTGTATGGGGTCCATGTGGATGTATTCACGGACCACGAGAGTCTTCAATATATTTTCAAGCAAAAGGAGCTGAATCTGAGGCAGCGAATATGGCTTGAGTTACTCAAGTTTATGACATCGATATTTTGTACCACCCGGGGAAAGCCAATGTGGTGGCGGATACTCTTAGCCGAAAATCTATGGGTAGTTTGGCTCACTTGTATGGTAGGAGATGTAGATCTCCCATAGGGTGGTTCGAGATTAGGGAAGCTAAGTTGATAGGGCCAGAACTTGTGCATCAGGCTATGGAGAAGGTTAAGATCACAAAGGAGCGATTGAAAACTGCTCAGAGTCGTCAAACATCCTATTCGGATGACCGTCGCATAGACTTAGAGTTCAATGAAGATGATTGGGTATTCCTGAAGGTTTCCCCATGAAGGGTATAATGCGGTTCAGAAAGAAAGGGAAATTGAGTCTGAAGTATGTCGGGCCATACAAAATCATCCAGAGGATCGGTCAAGTGGCGTACAAGCTTGAGCTACCACCCGAGATGTCATTAGTGCACCCGTTATTCCATGTGTCCATGTTGAAGAAGGTAGTTGGAGATCCGTCCTCTATTGTGCCGATTGAGACCATTGAGGTTAATAAAGATTTGTCATATGAAAAAACTTCCAGTTGCCATTCTTTATAGACAAGTCCGAAAGGTGAGAAATAAAGCAATTGCCTCCGTGAAAGTGTTATGGCGAAACAGCAGGTTGAAGACGCCACTTGGGAGGCCGAGGAAGAGATGAAGAAGAAGTATCCTTACTTTTCTGAATAGCTGTGTAATCCTTTTATATGAACTTGTCGCCTATGAATTTTGTATCACTTATTCAGTTAAAGTAAAGGTGTTCCTTTTGATTATATGTTGTTTACACGAGGCCACAGCTGGTATTGTTATGAGTTACGTTACATCGTTGGATTATGTACATGTCTTTAGGATGTGATTCTGGGGCTCTCTGACAGGTGGATAGGCCTAGTTGCAAAGGAAACTCTGGCGAAAGTTTTAGAAATTTGGGGAGTTAGTTAAATTTGGGGCTGCTGGTGTGGGGTATGAAAAACTGAGTTGCATAAGGTGCTAATAGTGGAGCCTGATCCTCATTCGAGGACAAATGATCTTAAGTGGGGGAGAATGTAAGGTCCCGTAAAAGCTTTTCCTAAAAACCCTTATTTCGTGATGCCGAAGTCGGACTTTTTGGATTGAACAGTGCGCTGGGGAGTTGAAGGAAAATGTTGGGCAGAAGCAGGCATTTCTGCAGCCCGTTCTGCAACCGCAGAACCACTATGCGGACCGCAAAATGGCCGCAGAGTAGAGCAGTCTTTTGGGACATTTTTAATGTTATTTTTGCGACCCATTATGCGACTGCATAACCATTTCACGGGTCACACTCTTTTCGTATATCCCGCTTTGGAACTTTTTCGGAGGGAGGTTCAATGGTGCACTATGTGACCGCAGAACCTTTCTGCAGTGCATTATGCGACCACACAATAGGTCTGGGGGCCGCATAGTGACTGCAGACCTGGTCAGTTATTTTTCAATTTTGGCAGCCAAATTTTGCGGTCATTTCGCGCACCGCATAATCATTATGCGGTCGCATATACGACCGCAGAACCTGTTCCGAAGCTTCATTTTTGGGGTTTTTCAACCTGGTCCTATTGTGTTAAAACACATCCCATAGACCATTTTGAGCTTATTTCTGATATCTTTAGAGTGAGAGAGAGATTCCTAGAGAGAGAAAGTGATCTTCATCAAAAAAACATTCTCTTCCATTCTTGCTTAAACCTCTGAAGATTATCAAGAGAAGCTCCCTAGGTCTTCATCCTAAGAGGTAAGATTCTATCACCAAACTCTTAATTTCGGAATATAACTAGAATAGGCAATTAGTAAGGTATTTCATAGGGATGAGAGGGCTTACCTTGCATGCATGTATTCTTAAGGTACGTGGAGAAGTTGTGAGTTAAAGATAGAAAAGAATGGGGTGTGGGATGGTGATTTCTTTCATAAAAGGCCATGGAAACTTAATACACACATAGTGTTTGATAAAATGCTCAAGTGAGCTAGAATCATGATCGTTTCCTAATTTTTGGTTCAATGTTTGCTATATTGCTAAAATAGATTGAAGTTGCTAATATTCCAGAACATCTTAGAGTTTTAAGAAGCTTAATTGAGGTATGTTGGCTAAACTCCCTCTTCTTAGAATTGAACCCCATGGTATTCATGAAATCAATGCAAGTCCCTAATTGAACGTCCTAGAAATTGCTATCCCGAATGCGCTTGTATTGAAAATATATGTGTAATATATATTCCCAAGCTTTCATCATGTTGTCTCATCATCTGAGGAAATGTTCAAAACTTAGAATATATGCTAAAAATTCCTAGAATTCAAGTCAAATTTGATTAACGACTGCTATGCCAAATTGAGTGAAAAGCCTCTATGAGTCATAGATTCTAAATTGCTCACATGTGAAATCAAAAGTCTTGAATAAAAAACCATGTTGTATCGATGATTATAATAATCATGTTGGAATGTTGAAAATAACCTGAATCTTGAAATATGGCCAAGCGCCAAGAATAACTTTATAATTGGGGCCACTCGTGCCATTGTATTGAAAAGATGGGAAAGAAACATGAAGTGAGATGATTGGTTGAAAAAGGGTGATGTCTCAAATGAGATGGCTTAGCCAATCGGTCCTAGATCAGAATCCATGTAAGAACGCGGTGGCATTATGGATGAAATTGTGAATATGGTTGATATCTCAAATGAGATGGCTTAAACGATCAGGCCGATATCGGAGTCCGTGTAAGAACAGGGTGGCATTATGGATGAAATTGTGAATATGGTTGATGTCTCAAATGAGATGGCCTAGCCGATCGGGCCGAGATCAAACTCTGTGTAAGAACACTGTGGTATTGTGGATTGTAGCATATTGGCACTAAAAACCATCCAACCTAATAATGCAGGAATTGACTTACAAATCTATGTGATCCTTAATTTGGTATTTTAGCATTATTTAAAGCTCATATTGCATTCTTGACTATTTTCCCACTGTATTATTATTCATTCTATTGAGGTAGTGTTTTAGTTTTACATACTAGTACTATTCTACAGTACTAACGTCCCTTTTGCCGGGGGCGCTGCATCTTTAAATGGATGTAGGTGGTTCCATAGCAGACAATGTTGATCACAAATAGTGTTGCATCCTATTTTCAGCAGACTCGGTGAGCCCCACTTCACTCTGGGGTCATGTATTGTACCTTTGGTTTATATTATGGTCACTTTTTGAGGTATAGTTGGGGCCTTGTTGCCCGCACCATCTTTGATCTCTTTTGTATCTTTAGAGGCTCCGTAGACACTATGTGGGTTGTATATGGGTGTTGGGAATGTTAAGTATGTTATGTTGTGTTAGATCACTTATTCCACTCAGACTATAAGAATATGTATATTTTGAGGCTTAAAGTTGAAATAGCTAATGAAACGATTTAGTATTGCATGAATGAGCTTCCTACTGTATAATTAATGAAATCACGTCTTTTCTTGATCATGGGTGAGTTGGGTAGAAAGTATCTAACAGGCTTGATCGACCGGGTTCACTCAGTTTAGCGTTGGTCATGCTTTCTGAGGTTGGGCCGTGACAATATCATGTTTAGGCTTTATGCCGGTACTTTTGGGACCCCTAGTGGTCATTTCTTGCTGTCATCTCATTGATTTCATTGATATTATGTACTCAATCATGTTCATGCATTTCATATTATATCTCAGTCTCAGTTGTTATTTATTGATACATCATATCATTGTTTCGGGCTAGTTTTTATGATATTGTGAGCCCGTGAGTGAGACTGGAGAGATTGATGACTGAGTGAGGCTGAAAGCCTGAATGGGAGTGATAGTTATGGGATCGGGCTTCACGCTGCAGTTGTTATACTGATTTTATGATAGGGCTTGGACTGTAGGAGCCATTTCGGAGTCTGTACACACCCTCAATGAGCGCGGTTGATATTATTGAGGGATGGATCTTCCTTGGACATGGATCTTGTCCGAAGTACTTGATACCTGGAGATGGATCTTCTCCACTGGGTTGGATTGGCCTTCCTCGGTACTGGGAGACTTATAGTCAGTGATGTATATGTTCAGGGATGGATAATCCTGTAATAACCCGGCCGGTCATTTCGAGTATTATAGCACAGTTCCCTTATTTACTGCTCACTTTATGCTTTACAGTTGTTATACTTGTCGGGGTAATTGGTGCTGGTCCGGAAGGATTCCGGAGTGAAATGAACTACTTAGTCTCATAATTGAAAACTTAAGTTGGAAAAGTTGACCAGCTATTGATTTATGTATAAATGACCTCAGATATGAATTTAATTGATTCCAATAGCTCCGTATGGTCATTTTGAACTTAGGAGCGTGTCCGAAAAAATATTTGGAGGTCCGAAGTGGAATTATTTGGCAAAAGTTGAATTTTTGGGAAATTTGACTGGGTGGTTGACTTTTGATATCGGGGTCGGAAT
>AWOL01S0000918.1:0-50093 GCA_000715115.1 Nicotiana otophora
ATATATATATATATATATATATATTGGGCCCGAGGCCCGTAGCTTACTCAGATAAACAGGTGGTTTATCATTCAGAAGAGAGAGTATTCATATCCTTACTTCCTTTGTTCATTTCAGTTATCAGTTATTAGTTATCATTTCAGCAGTTATAAGTTATCACTTCAGTTATCAACTATCAGTTATCAATTCAGTTTTAGCATTTACAGTTCTTTCTTTCAGTTGCTTTACATACCAGTGCAATTCAAATGTACTAACGTTCCTTTCGCCCGGGGTCTGCATCTCACGATGCAGGTAACGATCTACGGGTTGACGATTCAGAGCGCTAGGATTCTCGTACCAGCTATTTGGTGAGCCCCAGTTCTTTCGGGGCATTATCATTACTTTGCAGTCTTTCAGTATTTACGTATAGTCAGTGTTCTCAGTACTTCATTAGAGGCTTCATATACTAGAGTAATAGTTAGATAGAGTCGCAGGCTTTTCATGCTAAGCAATGTTGGCTACAGATATGTTTCAGATTTATATTAGGGTTTTCGCATTTTGATTTATATCATTCATACTTTCAGTATATCAGTATGTGTCAGCTTATCTTCCGTATTCAATATGTTATGATATCACATATTGATTCAACTAGCCAGTTGGTTCGCTCAGTCGCATTTAATCAGGCACCGGGTGTCGCATTACGTCCAGGCCCAGGTTCGGGGCATGACAGTGTACAGATTTAATTCTTTACGTGGCACAAACACGTGAAGTTTCTATTTAGTGGGTACGTACATGAAACTCGAACACGAGTTCTTTATATATTCTAATACCATGTTAAATTATATGACCACTCATTTAAAACTTAAACTATAAAAGAAAACATTAAATTTATTTAATTATTATATGTCTTCAACAAAATGGGATGTTTTTGTACAAAACTACCAAGGGACTATGTATTGTTCTAGACTAGAAAAGTCTCTATGAATATGTAATAGTATAATATTTTTTATATGTGTGTGTATGCGAGAGAGAAAAAAGTGCTACGTGGGTGGCTCAAGTTAAAGGAGGGGATGGTGACTTTATAATTCTATTTGTTAGGGTCTGTTTGGAAAGCTACCCAATAATTAGAATTGGTGTAATTACTAGGATTGTAATTATACAGCATTAATTACACAATCTAATAATTACGACGATCTTCTTGTCTGTCATAACGTAATTATAGTATAAGGAAAAAACTTACCCGCACCCGATGTATACACCAAGCCAATAATTAAATGACACTTGTCACCTTATTTATTATATAACTAGTAGTATTTTACCATAGTTAATTCTATGTATTTTCTATATAATCTTAAATTATAATATTATAATAATCTTAAATATTTCTAGCTATTTCTGTTGTTCCACAACAAATATATTGAAAGGAAGACACTATCATGAACGAGCAAGTCACGACTAACACATTAAGCACCCAAATCCCCCTTCTTCCTTCTTAAACTAATTTTTGCTGCAAGTATACCCTCATTATATTATTTAAATAATTATTTTAATATATTCTGATAAGTACAATACGAGAATATAAGTACAATACTAATTTTTATTGTTTATAGCTCTTAGTTTGAACCCTAACAGAATTACCTTTTTCGATCTTTAAGGGAAAAATACAAGAACATGAAATTCTCAAGATGCAGCAAGAAACTGAGGCGGGAAATAAAATAAAGATGGCGATCCTAAAAAGTTTAACATCAGTTATTAAGACTGTAGTACCTTTTTTTAATTTTTTTATTTAAAAAAACCTCTAGTAAATGTTAGTTTATTTCTTATGGTTAACTTAACTAGATTAAGTGTATACACCGGGTGTGAGTAAGTTTTTTTCATAGTGTAATTACAAACCTACTGTTTGGTTACACAAGTGTAATTACACAGTTAGATTAAATTTTAAGTGAAGTAATTATCAAAACTTAAAAGTTAATATAATAAATATATGCCTATACATATGTTTTTATAAGTATAAATGATTTAGATTTGGTATTTAAGATGCATATTTTTTTTTGAATATATATAAATTTGTAATCACATATTTATAACTAATATTGAAAAGTTAATTGATATGCATTTTTCAAATTAATAATATTTCGTTTAGTTAATTATAAAACTAAAAACATACATTTTTTAAGAACATCATGAAATGTGTCACGACCCAAAATCTAGTATAGGTCATGATGGCGCCTAACGCCACCGTCAGGCAAGCCAACGGTAATTTAATTACTCATTTTTAGTATTTTGAAATCATAATTTTTCTTAATTGAATAGTATAAAGTAGAATTTATAAAGTGAATAAAATATTTACACGAACCTCAATAATGAATAACCTGAAGGAACCCCACAAAACCTGGTGTCATAAGTGCATGAGAATTATTTAAAGAGTACAATAATAATACAACATATGTCCTGAATGTAATAAGACAGAATAAAATAAAAGTACAGTGGAGACTCGGTGGCCTGCGATGCGTAGCCTGGAATGCAGCTCACATGAGGTCTCCCCAACAGGTGCACCTACGCGTCAAGGTAGTTATTAATGAACCTGTCAGATCCTGCACATTTAGTGCAAAAGTGCAGCATGAGTACGTAAATCAACGCGTACCAAGTAAGTATCTAGCCTAACCGGACAACATGAGTTCAAATAATTCAAATATTATAAAATAAGATTCTAAGTCTACCCGGACATAAATATTGCTTTAGCTACGTACGGCCTCTCGTAACCTCGTGCGTACGTAGCACCCACAACTAGTTGCACATAACAATAAATATCACCTAAGGGGTAGTTTCCCCTTCACCAGGTTAGACATGAGACTTACCTCGCTCCGAAGTTCCAAAACCGGCTCAAAGGCCTCTCTAACACCTCAAACCAAAGCCCGTTGATCCAAACTATTCAAACAATGTGTAAACCAATCAAAAGATACTCTAATACCCATAATTAATAAATTTAAACAATTCTCAACTCCGCTCGAAAACTCTATAAAATCAATCCTCAGGCCCACGTGCCCGGATTTCGAAAAGTTTTAAAGATAAACGTTACTCATAACACCACGAACTAAAAATATAACCTATTCAAAATTCCATGTTCAATTTCGTGATCGAATTCTAAAAATACCAAATTTTAGGTTTTCTACCAAAACCCCCCATAATCTTTACTAATTTGCATGTTTAAATCCATATACAAACCATATATTTAGCTTGTAAAAGGTGAAAATCACTTACCTTGTATTCCTTGATGAATACCTCCCTTTGAAGCTCTCTAAACTCGCCCCAACCAAGTGAAAATGGAAGAAAAATAAGCCACGTCCCGTCTTTTATAAAAACTTCACTGCCTAGCGACCTCTAGCATTTGCGGTCCATTAGGCGCTTCTGCGGCCCGCAGATGCGATGCTCCTCCTCTCTTCTGCGGCTTCCCTCGCTTCTGCGGACAAAAGGTCCGCTTTTGCGGGCTCGCTTCTGCGGAAACATTATCGCTTTTGCGAAGCAGCCCTTTCTCACACTTTACGCTTCTGCGATCGATCCGCCGCAGGTGCCACTCCGCTTCTGCGGTCCACCTGCTCGCTTCTGCGATCCCATCCCCAGTCACGCCTGGCTGCTTCTGCGACTCTCTTGGCTGCTTCTGTAGCTCTGCACCTACGGCCAAAACCTCGCAGGTGCAGTACACCAAATGCTAGCTGCTTCAGCATTTTCATAAGGCCAAAGTCAATCCGTTAATCACCCGGAATCTACACGAGGCCCCCGGGACCTCAACCTAATATATCAAACAGTTCTAAAACATCATACGGACTTACTCGAGCCTTTAAATCATATCAAACAATGCTAGAAGCGTGAATCATGCATCGATTCAAGCCTAATGAATTTTAAAACTTCATAATTCTACATCCGACGCCGAAACCTATCAAATCAAGTTCGATTGACCTCAAATTTTGCACACAAGTCCTAATTGATATAACGAAGCTATTCCAAGGCTCGGAACCCCAAATGGACATCAATAACACCAAAGCCCATTTCAAACCAAACTTAGGAAATTCTTAAACCTTAAAAATGCCAACCTTCCATAATAAGAGCTGAAATGCTCCAGGGTGATCCGATACTCAACCCGAACATACGCCCAAGTCCTAAATCATCATATGAACCTATTGGAACCTTCAAATTCCGATTCCGAGGTCGTTTACTCAAAAGACAAACCTTAGTCAATTCTTCCAACTTAAAGCTTTCGAAATTAGAATTTTCTTTTCAAATCAAATCCTGAACTTTCCGAAATTCGATTCCGACCACACGTACAAGTCATAATACCTGAAGTGAAGCTACTCAAGGCCTCAAACCACCGAACGACACTCTAGAGCTTAAAACGAACGTTCGGGTCGTTACGTTCTCCCCCACTTAAACATATATTTGTCCTCGAATGTCCTAAGGACTGCTCCGGAGTTGTCCAAAATCACTGTTTAACACCTCGTGCGCCTACCCATGCCACCACAATCCAGTTGAACACATTAGCTCGAATCCGACTAAAGATCCTCCCTTTTATTTAGCCAATAAACCTTAGGACCAAATTCCAACCTCCGAATTCCTCTGCAAGTCCTGATACTAACATACGAACACCGTACCAAAACATGATCATGCACCTATTCTGAAATCACACCATGCACCACATAAGTCAGTTGTCCATAATAACATCCTCCGACTACAATAGCTGTAATTTCATAAATCCGATGATGCAGTATATCTCATGACGTATATAAATCATGTTCCAACTCTCGCAATAGTGTCACGACGAAAGAGACGTATAAAAGCTCATAACCACCTACCGAATCAATAATTTATGGAATCTCTCCTCCTGACAAGTACCATTACCTCATTCTGAACTGAATAACGATATTTTTCCTTTAATATACCTTATATAAATCTGATTGCCCATATTTAAGGTCCAATAATCTCATTCTCGCCCAGTACAATAAGCCGTCTCATACACTGCCAAAAATCTTATATGACGCCCACAATGCGCCAACAAGCTACAACTAGAATGTGATACATAAGGCGGAACAAACTCTGTAAAAGGACTACCCAGCCCGCATAACGAATAAAACGACCGAATAGATGTTGTGAACCTACCTTAGGGATGAAAACAAGGCACACAAAATAAGTTCAAGGAGCTATGCTCAACATCTCGTTGTTAAGTCTTGCAACCCGATCTGACATGACACTGTTGTGGCATGCAACCCGATCCAAACAAATATACCTGTGGCGGCGTTCCACCCGATTCGCATATAACAATCTCAATGAAAACACGCATATCAAGACGTAGCGCTCACACTTATGAAATACCCGAATATCGACCACAAGCACGCCAAGTGCATAATACAAATCCTGGGAACACGGATAGCGCCATACACTATGAAACCCAAGCACAACTAAGGTGCAATAAATGACCTGCATCTCGAGAGCCATCCTGCTCACCTAACACCACAAGCTACATGGGAACTCAACTCGTATGCGAATAATCAAGTCGTCTCATAACCCACATGGCACAATGGAGATTTACATGGAATAGCTGATAACGGGAATAACATCTAATGCCCGACACCTCCTCCGTAAGCAATGCTATGATGAACGAACACATCCGACCTGACGTGGAGCACACACTCACATTAGTCCCACCAACGGACCTCACACCGATTCTGATCATGCCATACTAGGCCAATAACCTTCCAAGGATCCACAATGGCCCTATTTATGGCACATAAGAACAATCATCAAATCCGAAATAAACTTACACGGTCCACAACCCAAGGGATAGGACGCCTCTCAGGCATGAACTCTCGCATTTGCAATATTACCATAACCTCCATACTTGGTCTTAATCTTTAACAATCAAGTGACTAACATGGCACACTTATACAAATCTCCTCGTGGGGTACGCTCCCACGACCTTTCACTCAGGTAGCAAAGTCCACACATCCATACCGCCAACCGTACTAACTCCATAAGACAAATCACAATCCACAAACCAATACACAATGCCTCTCCACAGAATACCATTCCCAGGCGACACTAAGATAATTTTAGCTTGCTCTAAATAGCTGAATTCTTCCCTGCTCATCCGAGCTCATGACATTCTTATAAACACCAAACCGCAACCTTGATCCTCAACTTCCAATTCCCATGCCGCTCACTCCACCTACCATGCCGCTATGCGAGAATACAAGAATTCATCATAACCCCTGAATTACCAGTAGAATAAATACTTCGTTGGCTAGGGACCTTTCACTTAACCCATTTAAGAAGAACCATTGCAACACGCAACTGAATTCCCTAAACCGCAGAAAATACAAACCTCAAGTCGTGATCTAAACCGCCGGGACTCTTCCAGAATCCATTTACACAACAAGACCATTCGAATCCAATACTTCCCAAATCAATCAAGTTATGGTGGCTTCCAAGCACGCACGTATGTCTACAAACCACATATATAACTTCACACACCGAAGGAACTGACTATTACCCCAATCATGCTGATTCAACCATTACCAACCGACCCAACTTCTTTTAATTTACTCCCGACCTGACTTATAAATATAATAGCTCCATTCACAACATCACGAACTCGATCTGCATTTATCCAGAGTGACCCGAATTGCGAGACCACGTCGTCTCAATACCCTTGAATCACCTCATACCTCCTTACGCGCACAATAACATCTGCAAATGGTACACTCATTATGTGAATCCGATGATATTTCTTCCTTTCCTTCAATACTGCACCGCATACCCGATGATAACATAGAATATTTCGAGTCTCGTTTGTAATCCACTGTGAAAACTTGATCCTTAACCACACAACGGACCCGAAATCCTTAGGCATTGCACTTTAATTCTTGAACCCACTAGAACCATTGTTGAGAGTCACCCACTCTGACCTGGTCCTGAATATAACCAAACTCCATCGC
Source organism: Nicotiana otophora (assembly GCA_000715115.1). Lineage (NCBI taxonomy): Eukaryota > Viridiplantae > Streptophyta > Magnoliopsida > Solanales > Solanaceae > Nicotiana > Nicotiana otophora. The sequence goes on from AWOL01S0000918.1 coordinate 6,966, forward strand.
CCTGCTAGCATATGAACACCCTATCAAAGAAGCAACCGACTGAATTCTTTTCCTTGTACATTATATCCAAAAGAAGGATAAACTCTGAGTCTTCCCACAACCAGCACCTGAATCGATAAGGCGAAGTATAACATATTCATCAAGTTCCTTGTTCGAATTACTCCTGATATTTTCTTTGCTTAGTCATAAGTAATCCACCAATGCATTGATAACCAGAAACCGCACAAGCAGACAACCATGCGATCTAATCATAGGCGGTAGGGCTCCCCCACTTAGCTTTAAGCTACCATCACATAATGTAAAGCCCACAACAATTCTTCCTTCTCAATTACCATGATCCCATACTGTTAACCCGCCAATTTCTCGAAGTCCTTTGTTAGTCTTTTCATGAACATTCTGAATCATCATTCATAATCACATATTCGGCCTCTTACTGGGTAGCAAGTTGTATTCTTTGTAGAAGCTTCTTCAATAACACGCAACCGCTAACCTGCCCACAGGAGATAACCCGCCCGTGGAATTCCATGCCGACATCTTCCAATGACGCTGCACTGGTTAAAGCCACAATGTAATCAGTAAATTCTCCTGAGCCCATGCTCGCCTACCAGTTGTATATGTCTGCCCTTTCCCTATTGACATCAACTGAAAGTTCAACAATACCTTCCGAACTCAAGTCATATTGCATCTGAAACGATAATCAAATCTTCACACCCCTTTTCATTTCAAGCAAACTCCATTCTTCCATATTCAATCTTTCCTCGTACAGTAACCATCATTCCAAATAAAATTCGTAGACCAAATAACCCTCCATTACGATTCCCAAACTATCCTACACTTTCTCAAGGCATGAAGTTATCCCACCTCACAGTCCATATGCTAATCTGCCACTCTTACTTCGGTTAAACCATCTCCTTTACACAACTCCTCAACCTCTGCTTTCATACTTGACCTACTAGTACTTCAATCACCGCGAAACACTTCTCTCCATGTCCAACACTTCTCACCATATCCAACACTTCTTGCCATGTCCTTCCTCATACTTCTCTGCCAAAATGCTGCATCAAATCAAAAATCCATCTCCGTAGCACCTGAACCAATAAAATGTTACCGACTCTAAGCCTCTTCGAAGGTCATCTTTCTCGAGCCATCAACATTAGAAATACCAATTCGATTCCGAACCCCTGCACACCGCTATCTCTGGCAACTACCCCTCAGGCACCATTTCACAACACCCTGCCCCGAAGGCAAAATCCAAGAAGACCATAACACCGGCGAACCGTAATGTGTTCAAATAAGGACGACGATACCGCATCACAATAAAAGTTCCACCACGCTCGAAAATATCAAGTCTCATTACTTCATTAACCAATCTTGGACATCTATAGTCTGATTGCCTTTCCTCCGCTGGAATTAACTACCGAACCCCTTAACCATGCACTGAGAATTCCTCTCTTCAAGCCATTCACTGCCTCAACATATAAACGAGCACCTTACCATTACACCAACATTGTGCGATAACAACACATAGACATCATAGAAATCCGTGCACATTCTCGAAACCATAAAAAATACGGATACTGAGCTGGAACAAAAGAACATCCTTCTGCAAGGCGATGATAATAGCCTGCCTGAACACGCAGGGAAAAACATCCTGCACCACGTCTACAGTACCACTACAACTCCTCGATGCCTAATTGATAACAAGCGCTTCGTGTTGCGTGAGATTGGGTAGGAAGGAAATAAAGGCACGAGCCTCAATGGAATCAAACTGCACGATGAGGAAATCAATAAGGGAAGTGCTCCTAACAGCACTGTAGCCTCTCGAAGATAAGTACAAACGTCTCCGTATCGATCCGCAAGACTCTACTATACTTGCTCATGACTCGTGAGATCTAAGTGAACCTAGAGCTCTTATACAAAGCTGTCACGACCCAAAATCTATTATAGGTCGTTATGGCACCTAACGCCGCCGTAGGGCAAGCCAACAGTAATTTACCAATTTAATTACTCATTTTGAGTATTTTGAAATCATAATGTTTCTTAATTGAACAGTATAAAGTAGAATTTACAAAGTGAATAAAATGTTTACATGAACCTCAATAATGAATAACCTGAAGGAACCCCCTAAGACCGGTGTCACAAGTGCATGAGTATTTTTTAAAGAGTACAATAATAATACAACATCTGTCCTAAATATAATAAGACAGAATAAAATAAATAGTACAGTGGAGACTCGATGGACTGCGATACATAGCCTGGAATGCAATTCACATGAAGTCTCCCAGTAGGTGCGCCTATGCGCCAAGGTGGTTATCAATGAACCTGTCAGATCCTACACATTTAGTGCAGAAGTACAGCATGCATAGGTAAATCAATGCGTACCTAGTAAGTATCTAGACTAACCTCGGAGAAGTAGTGACGAGGGTTCGACATCGACACTTACTAGAGGTCCAAGCAAATAATAGTATAATCCATAACAGGTATGAAGTGCACAGCAATAATGGAGTAAATTTGTAATCTCATAATTTTCCAATTATTTCCTTTAAAGCATAAATTTCTCAATCTTGTATTCTGCCTTCATATCCCCGAAAATGTCAAGTGTCAATATCAAATATATAAGTAATACCATAAAATATCGGGCATCAGTGGGAGGTTTATCTCGTGATCATTCGGACTACTAGCGATATAACGTATGATTTTTGCCAAGGTCGTTCAGCCCGATCTAGAATAACGTGTACACTACCGAAGAACGTGCGTCACGATCCATAGATGCATCTATATACTGTTGAGGAATTCGGCCCGCTCCACAAGAAAAGAAAGAAAGTTACCGAATTATGAGACACGTATTTATAATACCGTACATAGGTACAAACTGAATATAATCTTTATCGTTTCTCAAATAACTCGCCCACAAAGTGTTAAGGTTTGGCCTAGTATGCATATATTTATCTCTAAATCAATTTCATTTACAACTTCAATTAATTAAGCCAGCAACATGAGTTCAAATAATTCAAATATTACAAAATAAGATCCTAAGTATACCCGGACATAAACATTGCTTTAGCTACGAACGGACTCTCGTTACCTCGTGCATACGTAGCACCCTCAATTAGTTGCACATAACAATAAATATCACCTAGGGCAAGTTTAGATAGGAGACTTACCTCGCTCTGAAGTTCCAAAACCGGCTCCAAGGCCTCTCTAACATATCAAACCAAAGCCCGTCGATCCAAACTATTCAAACAAATGTGTAAACCAATCAAAAGACACTCTAATACCTATAATTAATCAATTTAAACAATTCTCAACTCCGCTAGAAAAGTCTATAAAATCAACCTTGAGGCCCATGTGCCCGGATTTCGAAAATTTTCAAAGATAAACGTTACCCATAACACCACGATATACAATATATAACCTATTCCAAATTCTATGTCCAATTTCGTGGTCAAATTCCAAAAATACCAAATTCTAGGTTTTCTACCAAAACTCCCATAATTTCTACTAATTTTCATGCTTAAATCCATATACAAACCATGTATTTATCTTGTAATAGGTGAGAATCACTTGCCTTGTGTTGCTTGATGAATACCTCCCCTTGAAGCTCTCCAAACTCGTCCCAACCAAGTGAAAATGGAAGAACAATAAGCCAAGTATCGTCTTTTATAAAAACTTCACTTCCGAGTGACCTCTTGCATCTGTGGTCCATTAGCCGCTTCTGTGGCTGTAACAACCTGACCGGTCGTTTTGAGCTCTAGCGCGTCATTCAGCAGTTTAAGACCCTGAGCATCTTCACTTCAGGTATTATGAATTGTACGCGCGGTCGGAATTGAATTTCGGAAAGTTCGGAGTTGATTTGGAAAGACAATTCCAATATCACAAGCTTTAAGTTGGAAAAATTGACTAAAGGTTGATTTTTGAGTAAACGACTTCAGAATAAGGATTTAAAGGTTCCAACAGGTTTGTATGATGATATTGGACTTGGGGCTGCTGTCTTCTGGTGTAACCGCAACAACGAGGTTAGGGCCACAGCTGCGGATCCACAGAAGTGGCCATGAGGGTCACAAAAGCGGAGGCTGGCTAAAAAGGCCAGAGCCACAGAAGCGGGCATAAGCGTGCAGGTGCGCGAGCACAGAAGCGCTTGGTGACCGCAGAAGCGAGAGCGCAGGAGTGCTACCTTACGCGCAAAAGTGAGGGCTGTTGGTGTGAGCTGGAGCCGCATCTGTGATGGGTTTTCCGTAGATGTGGAGCTGCAGGTGCGGCTGATATACCTCAGGTGCGGAAGGTCGGCTGGACAGATTGATTTAAGAACGGGAATTGGCTTATTTTCCCCCCATGTTTTAGTTGGTTGGGGCGATTTTGGAGAGATTCAAGAAGGGATTTTAATCATTTATGTCAAGGTAAGTGATTCCCGTGTATTGTGAGGTAAATACAAGATTTAAACATGGATCAAAGCATGAAAAGTTGTAGAAATTTGGGATTTTGAAGAAAAACCTAGAAATTGGTATTCAATGAATTTGATCATGAATTTGGGCATGAAATTGAGAATAAATTATATATTTGAGTTCGGAGTGCTATGGGTAGTGTTTGTCTTCGAAGATTTTTGGAATCCGGGCACGTGGGCCCGAGGGTTGCTTTATCGATTTTTTGAGCAGAGTTGAAAATTGTTATAAATTGAATTATTATGAGTATTAAAGTATATATTTATAGATTTGCACATTTATTGACTAGTTTTAGAGCGATGGACATTGGTTTGAGTTGTTGGAAATGCTTTGGAGCCGGTTATGGAATTTCAGAGCGAGGTAAGTCTCCTTTCTAACCTTGTAAGAGGGAATTAACCCCATAGGTGAAATAATTCAATATGTACTTCTATTTGTGGGGGCTACGTACGCACGAGGTAACGAGAGTCCGTGTGTAGCTACTAATATGCTTATGTCCGGGTAGTCTAGGACCTAGATCATGTTATAATTGCGATGCTTGTATCCTACTTGTTAATTCAAATTGCTTAAATCATATTGAAACTTGGTAAAGGAACTTTATAAGGTTAAACTCCATTCTTCTTGACCGTAAATGAGAATTTGTATTTCTTGAATAGTTGCCTTAATAAATCTTAAATTTGGTTGGTTTAAAGTGTATTTTCTCTTTTTTGGAGCGGGCCGAACGCCTCGGTAGGTTAAATAGATGCATCTATGGTTCGCGCCGTTCGACCCTCGATAGTGCACAGTTTAAATATTTATGTTGGATCGGTCCGTACGACCTCGGCATGATTTGCGCATGATATATTTTTGGAATTGATAATAATTTATATTGCTTTCATTGGCCCGAGATAAAAAACAATGTTAAATGACGAAAATAAATTTTGAAATTTCGTATGAACAAAAGAATTGTTTACTTATTTCATGATAATTGAGCTTACAGCCGTTCTACATAATCCATGCTTAATTATATCATTGATATTTTATTTATAGTCCATAATAAGTGTCGAAGTCGACCCCTCGTCACTACTTCTTCGAGGTTAGGCAGGATACTTACTGGGTACGTGTTGATTTACGTACTCATACTATACTTGCTGCATATTTTTGTGCAAGTGCATATATGTTTAGTGGCCTTGTGGGCGCGGAGGCGCGGTTATTACGGGGAATTAGGTGAGCTGCATTCCACGTTACGAGTCCGCAGCCAACATAGTCTCTTTTAGAATATTTATATTTCTCCTGTCCGAATTTGTATTTCAGATAGATGTTGTATTTTATTTTGTATTCCTAGTTGAGGCTCCTGCACTTGTGACACCGGATTTTGGGGTGATTTGGGTTGTCCTGTATTAAAATCGTTGTAAAATATTATTATTTACACTGTAGATTTCATCTTTTACTATTTAATTAGAGAAAAATATGATTTCTAAAATATTAAAAATGAGAACTAAATTAAGTATTTATTTTTGACTTGCCTGACAGCTGCACCATTATGACCTTTAATGGATTTTGGGTCGGGACAACATGATATCAGAGCACTAGGTTCACTTAGGTCTCACGAGTCATGAGCAAATCTAGTAGAGTCTTGCGGATCGGTACGGAGACGTCTGTACTTATCTTCGAGAGGCTACGGGACTGTTAGGAGTACTTCCCTTCCTGATTCCTCATCGTGCAATTTGATTCCTTTGGGGCTTATGCCTTCATTCCCTTCTTATTCAGTCTTATACGACGTGAAGCGCTTGTTATAAATTGGGAATCGAGGAATTTTAATGGCACTACTGATGTAGAGCAGGATGTTTGTCCCTGCGTATTCGATTGGGCTAATGTCATCGCCTTGTGGAAGGATGTTCTATCATCTCAGCTCAGTAGTTGTATTTCTGATGGTTTTGGGGCTATGCACCAATTGCTATGATGTTCATGAGTTATTACCGCCCAGTATTAAGGTAATGGTAGGATACTTGTCTACGTGTAGGGGCAGTGAATGAATTGAAAGGAGGTTTTTCTCCATATGTGATTCAGAGGTTCAGTGTTTTATTTCTAGCAGAGGACAGGCAATCAGACTAAGAATGTTCAGGTTGGATTGATAGAGTAACGAGACTTAGTATTTTCGAATGTGGTGGAATCTTCATCCGAGATGTGGTGTCGTCGTCCTTGATTGAATGTGTTAGGTTCGCCAGTGCTATGGCCTTCTTCAAATCGCCTTTGGGGCAGAGTAGTGCGAATGGTACCGGGGAAGCGGCTGTCAGATATCTCAGTGGGTTGTGGTTCAAAATCGAATCGGTAATCCTAATATTAGTGGCTCAAGGAGGATGATCTTCGGGGAGGTTTAGAGTTGGCGACTATCTGTTGGTTCAGGTGCTACAGAGATGAATTTTGAGTTAAGGAAACAACTGGGCAATGAAGGGTGAGGAAGGACATGTGGGAGTTATATTGCGGTGGTTAAACTTCTAGAAGGCCAAGTGTAAGGAAACAGAAGTCGATTAGTTGCTTAAAAGAGAGGATTTGACCAAAATGGGAGAGTGATAGGGCAGGATACGAGTTCTGTGGTGGGATAGCCCCATGCCTTGGGGGAAGTTAGAGTGATTTGGGATTCATCGTGGACAATGACTAGGTATACGTGCTTGATTTGGAATATTAGCTGTTATATTGAGGAAGCTTGGGTGCGACAAGAAGGAGTTTCTTAATATGAAGAGGGATGCAACATGACTTTGGATTGGAATGTATCGTCGCACCTTCAGTCTATGTTAATAGGGAGTGAACGGACTTATACAGCTGGTGAATGAGCATGGGCTCAGGGTGGTTTATTGATTTCGTAGTAGTTATGCTCGGTGCAGCGCTGTTGGAAGATGTCAGCATGTAATTTTCACAGGTGGGTTATCTCCTGTGAGCAGGTTAGCGGTCGTGTGGTGTTGACGAATCCTCTACAAAGGATTTTTACTGGCTATCCAGTAAGAGGTCAAATATGTGAATGTGGCTAGTGATTCAGAATGTTCATCAAATGTTTAACATAAGGATTTCGAGGAATTTGGAGGGTTGATTATGAAAAATTATATCAATGGGGGATAAGGAATCTTGGTAGGTTCCAGGGTCATGTAATAGTAGCTTCAAGCTTAAGTGGGAGAGCCCCACCGCCTACGATTGGATTGTATAGTTGTCTACTTGTGAGGTTTCTGGTTATCGGCGTATTGGTGGGTTGCTACGACTAAGGAAAGAGAACATCAGTGGTGATTTGAGCCAAGAATTTGAGGAATGTACGCTATAATTGGCCTTATCGATTCATGTTTAGGCTTTGGGAAGACTCAGGATTTATGCTTCGTGTAGAGGTGAGTTACAAGGAACGTGATTCAGCCGGGTGCTTCTTTGAGAGGGTGTTCATGTACAAGTAGGGCCTTGGAGTTTGATCATAACTAGGAACAAGTCAGAGTGGGTGACTCTCAACAATGGTTCTAGTGGGTTCAAAGTGCGGTGCCTAATGATTTCGAGCCAGTAGTATGGTTAAGTATTTAGCTTTTGCAGTGGATTATGAAAAGTGGCTTGGAGTGTTCTACGTTATCTTCGATCTGCAATGTGGCATTGGAGGAATGGGAGAAATTAACTTCGGATTCATAGAGGGATTTTCAGAATGGGTGTACCAGTTGAAGATACAAATATGCGCATAAGGAGGGTGTGAGATGGTTCGTGGGTTTTGGAGATAACGTGGTCTCGTGAAATAAGGTCACTCAGGATGAGTGCGGATTTGGTTTCATGATGTTTTGAATGGAGCTATTATTATATCTAGGGAAAGTCCCGAGTAAATTAGAAGAAGTGGCTCTGTTGGTAACGGTTGAATCAACACGGTTATGGTAGTGACCAGTTTCTCCAGCATGAAGTTATACATGTGGTTTGTGGTTGTACACTTGGGCTTGAGCGCCACCACAACTTGGTTGATTTGGGAGGTATTCGATTCATATGGCTTTGTTGTGTAAAGGGATTTCCAGAAGAGTTATGGCAGTTTAAACCACGACATGATGTTGTATTTTTTGCGGTTTAAGAATTTAGTTGCATGTTGCATTGGTTCTTCTGAAATGAGCTAAGTAAAAGGTTTCTATATGATGAAGTATTTATTCTATTAGTGGATCAGGGGTTATTATGGAATTCTAGTACTCTCACGTATTGGCATGTTAGGTGCAGTGAGCGGCATGGGAAATTGGAAGCTGAGGATCAAGGTGGCAGTTCGGTGTTGACAAGAATGTCACGAGCTCGGATGATCAGGGAAGAATTCAGATGTTTAGAGTGAGCTGGTATTGTCTTTAGCGTCATCTGAGATCGGTGTCATGTGTAAGAGTCTTGGTGTACTGATTTGCGGTTTCTTGATTTGCTTTACAGCATTAGTGTGGCCGGTGGTATGGATGTGCAGACTTGTTACCTGGTGCGGAAGGTCGTGGGAGCGTATCCCACGGAAAGATTATATAAGTGTGGCATGTAGTCACTTGATTGATTAAAGATTGAAACCAAGTATGGAGATTTGGTACTAACGCTAATGTGAGAGTTTAGGCCTGAAAGGCGCTCTATTCAGTTGATTGTGAATTGTGGAAGTTTGTTTCGGAATCGACGATTGTTCTTGTATGTCATAGGGAAAAAGGTTATTGTGGATCCTTGAGAGGGTATTTTCCCAAGAATGGTATGATCAGAATCGGTTTGAGGTCCGTTGATGGGTCCAGATATGGATGTGTATTCTACACCAGCGTGGGTATGTTCATTCAGCATAGCATTCCTTATGGAGGAGTATTCGAGCGTGGGATGTTAATTTCGGTGCCAACTATTTCATGTAATACTCTAATATGTTAGGTGGGTCGTGAGACGGCTTGATTATTTGTATAATGTGTTGAGGTCCCGCGTAGCGGTGGTGTTATGTGAGCAGGATGGCTATCGAGATGCAGATCATATATCGCACCTTAGTTGTGCTTGAGTTTTATAGTGTATGACGCTATCCGTCTCCTCAGGATTGGTATTATGCACTTGGTGTGCTTATGGTTGACATTCGGGTATTTCGTAGGTATAAGCGTTTTGGCTTGATGGACACTTCCCTATTTAATGTCATGTGTGGATCGAGTGGCACGCCGCCACGGGTATACGGTTGGATCGGGTAGCACGCTGCCATGGGTACGTTGTATGGATCGGGTGGCACGCCGCCACGGTTATCATGGTTGGATCGGATTGCACGCCGCAACGGTATCATGGTTGGATCGGGCTGCACGCCGCAATAGTGTAATGTTGGGTACAGTTCCCTATACCTATTCTTGTGTGTTTTGCTTCTCATTTTTTTAGGTAGGTTCATAACATCTTTTCGGTTGTTTAATTAGTCACGTGGGTTGAGCAGTTCTTTCCAGAGTTCATTTTTCCTTATGTATCACATGCGAGTTTGTGGATTATTGGCACATGGTGGCATCATATGAGACCTTTGGTAGTGTTTGTGGTGGCTTATTATCGGAACAGCTTCTACTGGGTGAGACGAGATTATTGGACCTGGGATCAATGCGATCGGATTATATGAGGCATATTAAAAAGCAAATATCGTTATTTGGTTCATAATGGGGTAATGGTCCTTGTTAGGAGAATGAAACTCAATGATTTGTCGACTCGAAAGTTGGTTATGAATTTCTACACATCCTTTCTGTTGTGGCAGTATTGCGAGAGTTGAAACGAGACCTATATGCTTTGTGAGGTGTGTCTGGGCATCAGATTCATGGGATTTCGACTATCATTGTTAGAGGATGTTATTATGGTCATGTGAGTTACACGGTGCATGGTATGAATTCAGTAAAGGTATGCAATCATGTATTGGTGCATCGTGTAGTGATAGATACGGTATGTAGAAAACAGACATGGTAGAGGATTTCAGATGTTAGAATTTAGCTCTAAGGCTTATTTGACTAGATAAAAGGGAGGATTTTCAGGTTTGCTCGAGCAAATGTGCTCAACTGGGTTGTGGTAGTACGGGTAGGTACACGAGGTGTTAAACAGTGATTTCAGACAACTCTAGAGCAGTTCTTAGCACGTTCGCGAATGAACGTATGTTTAAGTGGGAGAGAATGTAACGACACGATTGGTCATTTTGAGCTCTAGCACGTCATTCAGTGGTTTGAGATCCTGAGCAGCTTCACTTCAGGTATTATGACTTGTACGTGTGGTCGGAGTTTAATTTTGGGAAGTTCGGAGCTGATTTGGAAAGAAAATTCTAATACCGGAAGCTTTAAGTTGGAGGAATTGACTAAAGGGTGATTTTTGAGTAAACGGCATCGGAATCGGGATTTGAAGGTTCCAACAGGTTCATATGATGTTATTGGACTTGGGCGTATGTCCGGATCGGATTTTGGATGACCCGGGAGCGTTTCGGCGCCTATTGTAAAAGTTGGCATTTTGGAAGGATTTCATAAATTTGGGCTGAAGTGCTTTTCAATTTTATCGATGTCTGATTGGGATTCTGGGCCTGGGAATAGCTCTGTATGGTGATTCTGGACTTAGGGGCGCGTTCGGAAGTGGGTTTGGAGGTCCGTAGGTCGTTTCGGGGTCATTTGGCGAAAAATGAAAATTTGAAGGTTTTTGGAAAGTTTGACCGGGAGTGGACTTTTTGATATCGGGGTCGGAATTCGATTCCGGGAATTGGAGTAGGTCCGCAATGTCAATTATGACTTGTGTGCAAAATTTGATGTCAATCGAACGTGATTTGATAGGTTTTGGCATCGAAGGTAGAAGTTTGAAGTTTCAAAGTTCATTAAGTTTGAATTGGAGGGTGATTCGTATTTATAGCGTTGTTTGATGTGATTTAAAGGCTCGAGTAAGTTCGTAGTGTGTTTTGGGACGTGTTGGTATATTTGGTTGGGGTCCCGAGGGCCTCGGGTGGATTCCGGATGGTTAACGGATCGGGTTTGGACTTGGAAAAAATGTTGAGGCTGCTGTCTTCTAGTGTAACCGCACCTGCGAGGTTAGGGCCGCAGGTGCGGAGCCGCAGAAGCTGCCATGAGGCTCGCAGAAGCGGAGGCTGGCCAAAAAGGCTTGGGCCGCAGAAGTGGGCATAAGCGCGCAGGTGCGCGAGCGCAGAAGTGCTTGGTGACCCAGAAGTGAGAACGCATGAGCGCTACCTTGCACGCAGAAGCAAGGGCTGTTGGTGTGAGCTGGAGCCGCAGGTGCGGTTGATGTACCGCATGTGCAGAAGGTCATCTAGACAGATTGATTTAAGAACGGGACTTGGCTCATTTTCCCCCCATTTTTCACTTGGTTGAGGCGATTTTGGAGAGCTTCAAAAAGGGATTTTCATCATCTATGTCAAGATAAGTGATTCCCGCATATTATGAGTTAAATACAAGATTTATACATGGATTCAAGCATGAATATTTGTAGAAATTTGGGATTTTGAAGAAAAACCTAGAAATTGATATTCTTGAATTTTGATCACGAATTTGAGCATGAAATTGAGAATAAAATATATATTTGAGTTCGTAGTGCTATGAGTAGTGTTTGTCTTCGTTCGGAATTCGGGCACGTGGGCCCGAGGGTTGCTTTATCGATTTTTCGAGTGGAGTTGGAAATTATTATAAATTGAATTATTATGAATATTAGAGAATATATTTATGGATTTGCACATTTATTGACTACTTTTGGAGCGATGGGCATTGGTTTGAGTTGTTGGAAAAGCTTTGGAGCCGGTTATGGAGTTTCGAAGTGAGGTAAGTCTCCTTTCTAACCTTGTAAGGGAGAATTAACCCCATAGGTAAAATAATTCAATATGTGCTTCTATTTGTGGGGGCTACGTACGTACGAGGTTACGAGAGTCCGTACGTAGCTACTAATATGCTTATGTCCGAGTAGTCTAGGACCCAGATCATGTTATAATTGTGATGGTTGCATGCTACTTGTTAATTCAAATTGCTTAAATCATATCGAAACTTGGTAAAGGAACTTTAAAAAGTTAAACTCCATTCTTCTTGACCGTAAATGAGAATTTGTATTTCTTGAATAGTTGCCTTAATAAATCTTGAATTTGGTTGTTTTAAAGTGTATTTTCTCTTTTGTGGAGCTGGTCGAATGCCTCAGCAGGTTAAATAGATGCATCTATGGTTCACGCTATTCGACCCTCGACAGTGCACAGTTTAAATATTTATGTTGGATCAGACCGTACGACCTCGGCATGATTTGCGCATTATATATTTTTGGAATTGATAATAATTTATATTGCTTTCATTAGCCCGAGATACAAAAGAATATTAAATGACGAAAATAAATTTGGAAATTTCTTATGAACAAAAGAATTGTTTACTTATTTCATGATAATTGAGCTTACAGTCGTTCTACGTAATCCATGATTAATTATATCATTGATATTTTATTTATAGCCCATAGTAAGTGTCGAAGTCGATCCCTTATCACTTCTCCTTCGAGGTTAGGAGGGATACTTACTGGGTACGCGTTGATTTACTTACGCATACTATACTTGCTGCACATTTTTGTGCAGGTGCATATATGTGTATTGGCCTTGTGGGGGCAGAGGCGCGGTTATTGCGGGGATTTAGGTGAGCTACATTCCACATTACGAGTCCGCAGCTAGCAGAGTCTCCTTCAGAATATTTATATTTCTCCTGTCCGAATTTTTATTCCGGATAGATGTTGTATTTTATTTTGCATTCCTAGTTGAGGCTCATGCACTTGTGACACCAGATTTTGGGGTGATTTGGGTTGTCCTGTATTGAAATTATTGTAAAATATTATTATTTACACTGTAGATTCCATCTTTTACTGTTTAATTGAAGAAAAATATGATTCTAAAATATTTAAAATGAGAACCAAATTAAGTATTTATTTTTGGCTTGCCTGACAGCAGTGTTCGGCGCCATCACGACCTTTAATGGATTTTGGGTCATGACAGTGTCTCCGCATATGCGATGCTCCTCCTCGCTTCTGCGAAAAAAAGGTCCTCTTTTGCGGGCTCGCTTCTGCGGAAACATTGTCGCTTTTACAAAGTAGCCCTCTCTCACACTTTACGCCTCTGCGATTGATCCTGCCGCAGGTGCGACTCCGCTTTTGTGGTCCACCTGCTCACTTCTGCGACCCCAGCCCCAGTCACGCCTGGCCGCTTATGCGACCCTCTTGGCCGCTTATGCAGCTCCGCACCTACTGCCAAAACCTCGCAGGTGCGATACACCATATGCCAGCTGCTTCAACAATTTCATAAGGCCAAATTCAATCCGTTAACCACCCGGAATTCATCTGAGTCCCCCGGGACCTCGACCAAATATACCAACCAGTCCTAAAACATCATACGGACTTAGTCGATCCTTTAAATCACATCAAACAATGCTAAAAACGTGAATCACGCATCGATTCAAGCCTAATAAACTTTAAAACTTCATACTTCTACATCAGACGCTGAAACCTATCAAATCAAGTTCGATTGACCTCAAATTTCACACACAAGTCCTATTTTATATAACGAAGATATCCCAAGGCTCGGTACTCCAAACAGACATCGATAACAGCAAAGCCCACTTCAAACCAAACTTAGGAAATTCTTAAACTTTAAAAATGCCAACCTTCCATAATAAGCGCTGAAATGCTCCTGGGTGATCCGATACTCAACCCGAACATACGCCCAAGTCTGAAATCATCATACGAACCTATTGAAACCTTCAAATCCCAATTCCAAGGTCATTTACTCAAAAGTTAAACCTTAATTATTTCTTCCAACTTAAAGCTTTCGAAATTAGAATTTTCTTTCCAAATCAAATCCCGAACTTCTCAAAATTCAATTCCGACTACACGTACATGTCATAATACCTGAAGTGAAGTTACTCAAGGCCTCAAACCGCCGAACGATACGCTAGAGCTCAAAATGACCGGTCGGATCGTTTTAAAATGCATGTTTGATAAAACAAATTACTGTTTATAAATATGATGTCATAACATTTTTCAAATATTTGACAAAACTAATCTATCAATTCTAACTAAAAAATGAACAATACGCAATGTGAACTAACAAGCCAATACTACTAAAACAAGTAAATTGGATCCATAAATATAACACAATTTTAAAATCCCAAAAAAATAATAGTTTAACATATGTCAAATTCCAATATAATAAAAATAAGTTCCAATACAACTTAAGATCGGAAAATATAATAATTTATAACATCATTCAATAATGAAATTCTACTTTAATGACATCACTCATTATATGTCAAGTTTGTTAATGATTCATTATTTCTAATATTAGGAGGTGTAGTTTAAAAAATTAGAATAATAACGCAATTATGCTAAATGAAGAAAATAAAATATATGAGCAATTACATGGAATCACAAGTAAAGGTAGAGAAATAAAAGATAAATAATGTACAAATAAAAATATATTTTAAAATTTAAAAAGAAATTAAAAGTAAAAATAAAATAAAAAAGATATTAAAATAACGAAATAAAAAGTTATAAAGAAAATAAAAAATAAAAAGGAAAAGGAAAGAAATTAAAAAGTAACTTTGTCATTACATAGTGTAATTACCACCAATTCTTACCTCCCCTTGAAAATTGAAGAGTGTAATTACACATCTTCAATTACACCCAATTTCGTGCTAACCAAGTAATTACTTGGCCAAACAAACATATCAAACTGCATAATTATATCCAATTACACCAAATTCAATTCCTAAGTGGCTTTCCAAACAGGCTCTTAAAATTTATGGTGGAGTGGTAGCTGAAATTTACGAGCGTGAATCTGTAATAGTCAAGCCCCACAGTGGATACCTGACAATGGGTGGGGAAAAAGGATATAATTTTAGGCAGAATACATAAAATACCACCTGAACTTGTAACCAAATCCCTGTCAAATACTTGTTGATCACGAAAATAATTTTACACACCTAAACCTTTTAAAAGTGTGTCTGTTACACACCATTTTGAGTAGGCGAGTGAATAGAAAATGAAATATTTGAACTCTCATCTGGATGCCATATATGTCCATTTTTTAATTTTTTTAATTAAAAAAATCATCTTCTTTGTCAAGAGCTTAAACAAACAACCAGCTCTCGCAATGATGGAGAAATTATTCCCTTTTCTTTTTCTCCAAAATCTCACCATAGAAAACTTCCCTCCCTCTCCCATTTCTTCTATATTTTCTCCTTTATTTCCTTCCATCCTTTCTTCGAAAAAATCTATTTATTAAAAACATCTCAAGAAAATCAGAGAGACTTTGGCCCCAAAAATCCCAGACATTCAGCATCTTTCACTGTTTATTCCGATTACATGAAGCAGTAGGGTTATTGGTTGGACTTTGTTCTATAATGAAGCAAGGACTGAGTGAAAATGTGGTTTAATTGGAGGAGGTGGATGTGGGTTCAAGGATAGATGATGCAAAATGAACGCAGGTGAAGGAATATTGTGCTTATAGTGTCATGGACTACGAAAAGGTGCCAATGAAAAAATATTTTCTTCAAAAGAATGTGGTGATGTCGAGCGACGCCTATGGCTGATTGATGGCGGAGCAGTGACGGATTGAAAAATTTATGGTGGTGGGCGATTGGATGGTGGAGAGGCGACTGGGGGTTCTTGACATGGGTGGTAATGGAGTCTTTGTTTGGGGCGGTAATGGAGTGGTAATGGCAATGGAGTTCTTGACAGGGGTATTTGGGAAGATGAAGCAAATCGATTTTTTTAAGTGTTTTCTTTTATTTTCTTAGTTAATTCACGTGTCAAGATCCCATTGAGGCATGACATTACACTTACTTGTAAAAAGTGATGAAATACAAAAATGGTGTGTAATAGATATATTTTTAAAAGGTTAAGTGTCTAAAAATATTTTCGTGGTCAACAAGTGTGCAACTAAGGATTTTGAGTACAAGTCTAGATGGCATTTTATGTATTCCGCCTATAATTTTAAGATCACTCCACCTGAAAAATCTGCGTTAGCAAACACGTCACAGCAGTAAAAAGTCAAAGCTGAAATGTGACTTTTGAAATTCTGCCTTCTGAAATTATGAATTCAGTTATTAATATATATATATATAGCCCAAAATTGAGAATGGCATAAAATGTCACTGTTCATAAACTTACATTAATTTGTACAACCTGAATTTGGCACATTATGTTGCTACATGGAGGTTGGAGAAGAAGAAAGGAAGGGATTGATATGGCAGTCCGATGCATTACGTTTCCGCTATGTGCGAAATTTGGGGAAGGACGGGATCACAGGGGTCTATTGTACGCAGTCTTACTCTGCATATCTGCAAGAGGCTGTTTCTACGGCTCAAACCTGTAACTTTCTGATCACATAACAATAACTTTACCAATTACATTAAGGCTCCAGACGATGACGCAGTTTTACCCTGCATTTATGCAAAAGGATGTGCACTAAGCTCCCGCTATGCACGGGATACAGGAAAGGTTCGGACCACAAGGGTCTATTGTACGCAGTCTTACTCTGCATATCTGCAAGAGGCTGTTTCTACGGCTCAAACTTGTAACCTTCTGGTCACATAATAATAACTTTACCAATTACGCTAAGACTCCAGACGATGAGACAGGAAGAGGAGGGGGAAAAAGAGGTTTAGTTTATATGAAGTTCTAGTCTAGGAAATAAATTTACAGAATCTTGAATCAATTATTTACTGAATAAAAGGGACACAGTAATTGAAAGAAAAAAAAAACATGAACAAGGAGGAAAGATTGAAGAATTAATTAAGTGGATAAACTTAGAGATGGAAATTAAGCTAATTTGAACTAGAATACTCAGACAAGAGTTCATCCAATAAATCAGTTCCCAAATCTTCAAATATGAATACAATATTATCTTCCTTATTTACTTGTTTCTTTTTCCCTTTCTTGATTGAAACAGTTGTAGTAGTAGTACTACTACTTCTCTTTTTATGTTTCTCTTTTAAGGCTGCTGCTGGTGACAATCCATTTTTCAAGAAATTACATTCTGTTTCTTGTAGCATTTTGCTAACTCTTTCAACAGGAAAATTTAGGCAAGTTGATGGACCTCTCATTGACAAAGCAACTTGGTCATAAGCCATTGCTGCTTCTTCTGCACTATTGAAAGTCCCAAGCCAAACCCTAATTCCATTTCTTGTTGAATCCCTAATTTCGGCTGCATATTTTCCCCATGGCCTTGTTCTAACACCTATGTAGTGTTTTTCGGCCTTTTGGGGTCGTTTTGAACTGAAGTCATTTTTCTTTTCCTTCGATGAAGTTTCACTCGAGGAAGTATCTTCGAGTGACGATAATTCAACTTCAACTTCCTCCGCGACAAAAATATATGAAGCTTGTTTTTCATCTTGAATCTTCAAATCCATTTCTTTTTTAAGAGCTTTATGCTATTCTTTGATCTCTTTCTTGTTGATATTTACAAGATGTATTAAAGAATATGAGTGGGGATACTATATATATATGTGTCTCCCATGATTACCAGCCTAAAAGGGAAGTGTGCATTTGCAAACTTAATTAAAGAAAACAAATGTTATAATGGGAGAGACAATTATTGGATTAAACACGAGAGCAAGTTGGGGGAATATTATTTGACAAGTTGGGATGATGCAATGGCAAAAGTACAATTAGAATGAGAAGCTTTTGAGGGGATGTTGTCCACAAGCAAGACCATGAAAAAGATTTGCAATTGGTCCATTTTATTAACCGAAATAAAATATATTCGCAATGCACCTCTCCTTTTATAGTTCAACAGTTTAACCTCACAAAAAAATAAAATTGAAAATAAGATAGTGTATCTAGTTTGACAAGTGGTTCTGACTTTTATGCTGGTATGAAAAAAACATATATATAACCGATAATTACACATGAAAGTCAAAATAGTATTGAAATGTTCTTGAAAAATAAAGTAATTCATTCATCTGAATGGCACTTCATAAGCACCGGAGGCGTAGGCACAAAATTTAATATTATGTTAAAAGATTGGTAATTTTTTAGGTAGAAAAGAAACAAGAAAGAGACTTTTCACCAAACTTTAGCAAAATAATACGTATTATTTATTACATGCTCCTACTCTTTAATTATAACATCATTAATATATATATATATATATATATATATATTGATAGTACCAAATATGTTGTACGTGAAAGAAAGAAAAGTGGACAAAATAAAAGAAATAAAAATCAAAAAGAGATGAACTTATGATGTAAGCGCTTACATCGCTATTCCTATGATATAAGCGCTTATCTCGGCAGGGCATTCAAATGCCTATAAAAGGGATATGTATTTTCATTTGCAAATCATCCTTCAACTTCTTCTTCTCTCTTCAATTAATAAAGAGTTATTCTTTGAGTGACCGTGGAGTAGGCAAAATTGTCGAACCACGTAAATCTTGTCTTGTCTTGTTTTGTGCAATTTATTGCTTTTCTCTTTCAAATATTTTTCCCTTTTATTAGTCTGGCACATTTTCCAACAACTAGTATCAGAGCACAGACAGTGTAATTCTGGTGAAAAAGTACGGTATCGATGCAGGTACTATTCTCAAGAATAGTGCGATATTATTGATCATCGTTACTATTCACCTAAATTATTTTTGTGAAAAATGGCATTGGAAGAAGGGAAGGTTAAGATTGACAAGTTCAATGGCAAAGATTTTGGATTCTGAAAAATATAAATAGAGAATTATTTGTACCAGAAAAAATTACACTTACCTCTAACCGAGGTAAAATCAGAGAATATGGCCAAAGCGGATTGGGATCTATTAGATTGCCAAGCTCTTGGTGTGATTCGTTTGACACTGACACGAAATGTGACGTTTAACATCATTAACGAGAAGACCATTGCAGGCCTGATGAAAGCATTATCAAATATGTACGAGAAGCCATCTACTTCAAATAAAGTCTATTTGATGCGTCGATTGTTCAACTTAAAGATGACAGACATGTGGATCTGACACAAAACATATCAATGAGTTTAATGTAATATTAACTCAGTTGAATTCTATCAATATAACATTCAATGACGAAGTCAGGACATTGATTCTACTATCATCTCTACCGGAGAGTTGGTCTGTAAAAGTAACTGCAGTTAGAAGTTCATCGGAAAGTATCAAACTCAAATTGGATGATATTAGAGACTTGGTTCTAAGCGAAGATATTCGTCGGAGAGAATCAAGTGATTCCCCAGGATCTGCTTTGAATACCCAAAGCAGGGGGAGAAACAGCCAAAGAGGACAAAGTCATGGTCGTGGCAGATCAAAGTCAAGGAGAAAAGGGCAATTCAAAAATCACAAAGATATTATGTGTTGGAATTGCGATAAAAAAAGGTCACTACAGTAGTCAGAGTGGAGAGCCAAAGAAGAAGAAGAACGATCAATACGAGGATGATAATTCAGCAAATGCAATTGCTGAACAAGTCAGTGATGCACTAATTTGTTGTGCAGACAGTCCAGTCGAATTTTAGATTCTCGACTCAGGTGCATCCTTTCACTCTACATCATGCAAAGAATTATTGCATAATTATATTGCTGGAAAATTTGGGAAAGTTTATCTAGCAGACGGCGAACCTCTGGACATTGTTGGGAAATGTAAAGTTCATATAAAGACTTCACAAGGCACGTTGTGGAAATAATAAAATATCTGACATGTTCCCGGCCTCAAGAAAAATCTGATATCTATGGGTCAGATTAACAGTGAAAGATATACAACAACATACGGTAACAGATTATGGAAGATAACCAAAGGAAATTTGGTTGTGGTACGAGGCTTCAAGAAGGGAACAATGTATGCAACTGCACTACAGAGAGATACTATAGCAATAGTTGATCATGGTCGTGATACAACATTGTGGCACCAGAGGCTCGTGCATATGAGTGAGAAGGGAATGAAGCTGTTAGCATCCAAAGAAAAGTTGCCAAACCTAAAGCATTTTAAATTAGGTTTGTGCGAAGATTGCATTTACGGAAAACAAAAGAGAGTTACTTTCTCAAAAGTGGGAGGGAAGCCAAAGAAAGAGAAGCTGGAACTAGTGCATACATATGTGTGGGGACCAGCTCCTGTAACTTCTCTGGGAGGCTCGCGATATTATGTCACCTTCATTGATAATTCCACAAGAAAGGTATGGGTTTATTTTCTGAAAAATAAATCTGATGTGTTTGTTACCTTTAAAAGATGGAAAGTTGAAGTTGAAAATCAGACAAGTCTAAGGTTAAAATGTTTGAAGTCTAACAATGGAGGAGAGTATGATAGTTAAGAGTTTAAAGCATTCTCCTCTGAGAATGGGATCAGAATGATCAAGATAGTTCCTTAAATACCGGAACAAAATGGCGTTGCTGAGAGGATGGACCGAACCTTAAATGAACGAGCCAGAAGTATGAGAATACATTTTGGATTGCCAAAGTATTTTGGGGTTGAAGTTGTTAACACAGCAACTTACCTCAAAAACATGAGCCCCTCTGTACCGTTGGATTTTGAAATTCCTGATGAGGTATGGACAGGAAAGGAGGTAACTCTCTCACATCTGAAAATTTTTGATTGTGTTACTTATGTGCATGTAAACTCTAATGATAGAGATAAGCTTGATCCTAAAGCCAAGAAATATTTCTTTATTGGCTATGGTGATGATAGTTTTGGTTATTGATTTTGGGATGATCAAAATAGAAAGATCCTAAGACACAGGAATGTCACATTCAATAAAAATATGATATACAAAGACAAGCTTGAAGTAGAACCAACCAGAACCAGCAGACAGACATTTGAAACAGTTGAGTTAGAAGAAATTTGAGAAAATGAAGTGGCTAGAGAGCCTACAACTGGATCTGAAATTGAAGATGCCGAACTAGAAGCCGAATCAGAATCAGAATCAGAACCAGAACCAAAGATAGAATCAGATGGAGAACCAGATCTGGATTTGGGACTTGAAACAAATTCGGGATCAGTTAATCCTGAACCTACATTAAGGAGATCTCAAAGAGTCACGGATGCTCCAGATAGGTTAACTCTCTCTCCACTATTTACTTCTGACTGATGCTGGAGAACTAGAGCATTTTGTTAAAGAAATGCAGGTGATAAGCTCTAATAAGTGGAAGCTAGCCATGAAAGAAGAGATGAATTCTTTTCAAAAGAATAAAACATGGATACTTACAGAGTTACCAAAAGGAAAGAAGGCATTGCAAAAAAGTGGGTGTACAGGGTCAAGGAAGAACATGATGGTAAGAAGAGATACAAAGCACAATTAGTAGAAAAAGGCTTTCAGCAGAAGGAAGGGATTGACTACACCGAGATCTTCTCTGCTGTAGTCAAATTAACTACTAGCAGGTTGGTGTTAAGTATCGTAGCTGCAGAAAATTTGCATTTGGAACAGCTAGATGTTAAAATTGTTTTCTTGCATGGTGACCTTAAAGAAGACATCTACATGAAGCAACCTGAAGGTTTTCAAGTTTCTGGTAAAGAAACCCTTGTGTGTAAGTTGCAGCAGAGCTTGTATGGTTTGAAACAAGCACCCCGACAATGGTACAAGAAATTTGATGGATTCATGCATAATAATGGTTTCACACGATGCGAGATGGACTATTGTTGTTATATCAAAAATTTTGATAAATTCTATATCAGTTTACTGTTGTACGTTGATGATATGCTAATTGCATGATCTAGCATAAATGAGATCAACATGGTTAAGAAACAACTGGCAGAGGACTTTGAAATGAAATACTTAGGACCAGCTAAGCAAATGCTTCGAATGAGGATTAGCATAAACAAGTCTGAAGGAACCTTAAAATTGTCTCAAGAAAAGTACATACAGAAGGTACTAAGCAGGTTCAGTCTTCATGATGCAAAGACTAGAAGCACTCCACTCGGAAGCCATCTTAATCTATCGAAGGACCAATCACCTAAGACAGATGAAGAAAGGAATTACATGTCCAAAGTTTCATATGCTTCGGTAGTAGGAAGTTTGATGTATGCTATGGTTTGCACTAGACTTGACATATCCCATACAGTTAGAGTTGTCAGTAGATACATGTCAAATCTAGGAAAGGGGCATTAGGAAGGTGTAAAATAGATATTGTGATATCTCAAAGGCACCTCAGGTATGACACTTTGTTTTAAAAGGAGCAATATTATCTTACAAGGTTTTGCTGATACAAATTGAGGCGACGATCTGGATAGTCGAAAAAGTACCACGAGCTACGTGTTCACCTTGGGTGGTACTGCTATTGGTTGGATGTCTAGACTTCAGAAAAGTGTTTTTCTATCTTCCACTGAAGCAAAGTACATGGCAATCTCAGAAGCTGGAAAAGAGATGATTTGGCTTAAGAATTTTCTTAAAAAGCAAGATAAAATAGCACGACAATTGTGAGCTTTTCAACGATAGCCAGAGTACAATTCATCTTGCCAAGAATCTAGTGTTTCATGCAAGATCAAAGCATATCCAGTTGAGGTATCATCATATCCGAGAGTTGATAAGTGAAGAAACTCTTTTCCTGTAGAAGATACCAGGATCAAAGAACCCGTCACACATGTTGACCAAAGTTGTCGGTGTTGACAAACTGAGGTTTGTGCACTGCCTCAGTTAGGCTTCAAGACTGATAGGGTGAAGGCGCCACCAGAGAATAACAAATCTTTATTTTAATTTATTTCGTGATGTAACATAGGTTTGAGGGGGAGATTGATAGTAGCAAACCTGTTGTTGTATGTGAAAGAAAGAAAAATGGACAAAACAAAAGAAAGAAAAATAAAAAAGAGATGAACTTATGATGTAAGCGCTTACATCGGCATTCTTATGATGTATGCACTTACATCGGCATTCGTATGATGTAAGCGCTTATCTCGGCAGGACATTCAAATGCCTATAAAAGGGGTATACATTTTCATTTGCAAATCATCCCTCAACTTCTTCTTCTCTCTTCAATTAATAAAGAACTATTCTTTGTGTGGCCGTAGAGTAGACAAAATTGCCGAACCACGTAAATCTTGTCTTGTCTTGTCTTGTACAATTTATTGCTTTTCTCTTTCAATTATTTTTCTTTTTTTTAGCCTGACACGTTTTCCAACATATATATATATATATATATATATATTTGAAATTGTCTTATCATATTTTTCATATGGAGTTTGTACATCGATCAACATGTCTATCAAAAACCAGCTGTGGTGCCATTGCCATTACATGAAGTGACTCTTCATGTCCCCAATTTTCATTTCCCCCCTAATTATATTTATATTATTTAGAAATATGAACAGTTAAACACTTAAATATTTTGCTTAAGCTCCAAACACTAACACTATAGTTCACTAGAAGATTCAATGCCGAAAACAAATATATGTGTTGAAATTCATTAAAATTGCAATAAATATTAAATATGAATGTATAATTTTTAAAATATAATGAGTTCATTACTAAATACTTTAAAGATTGAATCATAAAACTTAAATCTTGAATTTAACTATATATATCACCAATTAATTATGTCACTATCGTTAAAAGAATATTTAGTATTACAGTTGAAACAGTTTATTATTGTTAAGTTCATGAACCAGATATTCTGTGATTGTTAAGTTCTCTCTCTATATATATGTGCACACACTCCAATTAAGAAATCTGAGTAAATAAAAACATTAACTCAAGTGTGCATATCTTTCTATTTCCGTTATGACTTTTGACATTTTAATTACTCCATTAGTTTGTCCCTCAATTTAATAATATTATTACAAGGAAACATCTGGGGGATCTCACATCTGGGTTTTGTCTTTTTCCGTCGGCTGGAAACCCCACTTAGACTAAACATACATTAAAATGGATAAGCTACAATTAGCTTCTGATTTTCTTTTTTCTTTTTTTCTCTCGTTGCTATTTTTTATAAATTTACTTTTATATTGAGCAAAAGAGACAACAAGAATTAAAACATCGTAAGCCGTGTTGATTTTTCGTAGTTGTTTTTTATTATTTTCCTTTGCATGATTAGTTCGTCATCCTCATTGTTTTTTGGGGGGATCTCCCCTTCTTATGTTGGTAACAACATAATTCTTTTTAAACTATATGTAACATTATAGAGAGACGTTCAACATCATGTGTTAAAAAGTCCTAAAGTAGCTAGAAGAGTGAACGAAGGCGCTATAAGCGGTAGTGAATACTTTTTCCCTTCTAATACTGAGAAAATACGGGCCGGAGTTAAGAGTATCTTTGCATTCTAAGGAGGTAATAATATAATTTGAAAGTTGTACCGGAGCTTTTTTATTACACCAGTATAACATTAAAAGCGTAGTGTAGTGATTAATTACACGATTAACACCTTTTTGTGTTACATTTACGTCCTTTTACTGAACAAAATCATAACCTCAAAAGATAGCAAATCTTGAAAGACTAGCTAAACCTGGAAAAGTGGACAAATGGAAAGAGACAATATGCCAAAATTATTCACAGTAATCGTATTAATTAGTTGTGCACCAATTACCTATGAAACTCCTCTCTAGAAGACATTAATTACAGAGAAATAGCTAATCTATACCATAATTTTATCGTTATTTACTTATAATTATGCCTTTTATTAAGTGACTTAACTGTACATGACAATATAATGTATAATTCTTGAGATGAACAAAACTTAAATTATTTTTTAGTATGGAAATACATTATTCACAAATGTAGTTACTATAAGAATGGATCTGCAAACAGGCAGATCTGGTGCTTCATTTTGATGTGACAAAAAGATTAGATGAATGATGACTAAAACTGTCAAAATGGGCTTCCCCAACCTAGTTCAAGCCTTATGGGCCATAAAATTTGATGGGTTAGCATGGGCCTGCCCCACTTTCAAAAGAGCCTTAAAATAACCAACTCAACCTAGCCTTAAGCGAGCCGCGAGATAGGACGGGCTAAAGCTTTATCTTTTTCAATCTTTTTTTGTTGTTGTAAGATTTCCTTTAATCTATATTCGAACCTAAACTTCTGCAAAATTTATTTATATTTGTAATATATGATGATGTGTAAGTAAATTAAAATTGTAATGGCATACAGTTTCAAGAAAATATGTCAATATTACATAAAGCTTCATAGTACTCGAGAAAATCAACTTTATTTGCAACAACAAAGGTTTAACTGTTAATAAAATTTTAAAGTTGTTAATTACATTCTAGGGTATTACCGATCAATAATCGAAATAAATGAAAAGACACTTCATAAAAAGAAACCTTAACCCAAACCATTCCTTCCCCGTTTCAAGTTTTAGAAGAGTTAGTTTCGCGCGGGGCATATTTAAATAAAAAGCGATACAATAGTCACATACATATAGAATATGGTTAATAGAAGAAGAAAAATAGAGGGTTCCCAATAAAGCAACACGAACTAAATTATTATATTTTATTAATAAATTTTGTTACGTCTATAAAATACTGAGACTATTCAAAAACACAATTAAGTAATTCCAACTACGAGATACAAAATACTAAAGTCAAGCAAATTCATTTCAAGAAATTGTATCCCAGCAACTCACCTGAAAAGACACATTTGATTAAGTACTTTTTTATGTTTTAATTAAGTGTTGTTTATGAGTAAGACTCGTTCCTTTGACTCTTTTTTAATTTTTAATTTTAATTTAAATTCGAATTAATATTTTTGATCCATGAACCAGCTCCGGCGCAGCCTTCATCGAGCCTCAAGGATCGGCGAGCTAACTTGAATCGGGCTTATAAACCTCACTTTTAAATGGGCTAAAATAATCTTAGCTCAACCTACTCAAGCAACAGGTTGGATTAGGCTGACCTTATGGGTCAAGACCATTTTGACGACTTTAATTATGACTAGAATATATGGTGAAGATGTTTTTAAGTAGTTATACACTAAGCTAATCAAGTACTCCCTTGCTTGTCCACTATACTAAAAATATATTTTTACTTTTACTTGTCCGCTATACTAAATCAAGAGAAAGACAATCGTTTTTCCTTGTGTTTATCCTTATCATTAATTACCTATTCCCCAAATCATTTCCCTTGACTTTTAGATATGTTATTATTATTATCGGTAAAATTGAAATATCTATTATAGGTAAAATTGAAATACCTACTTCATTTATTTTTTCTTAAAAGGAGTGCAAAATCAAAAGTAAACAACTAAAAGTGAACGGAGGAGTAGAAGATATTGTTGGGTCATTAATTGCAAAAAATAACCAATTCATGATTAATTTACCTTATGGGAAATGAGTTGAGAATATAATATCTTACGAAAATTATTTAGGTCACTTAAATAGGGTGACGATAGAGGACCCCGATAATATTTAGAGGTTTATTCTTATATACGCTAACATTGCAAAAATATTTATATTATTAATATAACTCAACATTTTGTAATATGTTACCTAACCTATTTCACTTTAAGTGCATATCGGTATAAAATTACTAGTATAAGTTGAAACTAAAATTTATGTCCCATCTTGTATATATATATATATAGCTGAACTAATGAATTTAATATCTCACCATAAATATTTGCATTGTTGGTTCAACGTTTATTTATTTTTTTCCGGTTAACACCAAGTTGAACCAAATATTTTCTGTTTTTTCCTTTCTTAATTGATTTTTGGTTGCAGTTGAGGTCGGCGATTGTAATTCTTGACACAACTGCCTATAAATAGACACCACGTGTGTATTGTTCAAGAATTCAGTTTTAACAAGATAATTTTCTTCTCGTTTCCCGCTCAAATTCTCTCCCAAATTTCCAAATTTAATCTTCCTTCCAATTCTTCAGCCATTGACAGTTCCATCAATGGCTGAAGAAAAACCTCTGATTACAATGAAAAAGACATTCTTTTACAAATTCATACCATCAAAAGCTGAAGAAGAAGCATGCAAAACTAGCAACACCGAATGGATACCGACTCGTAAACTAATAGAGATAAGAGACATATATTCTGCCCCAAAAATTGATCTGAAAAACCCATGGCAAATCAAGAAAAGGATTACCCGCGACGAAGTCGTTTTTGGAAAGCTAGTGATTCCATTTTTCGACACGTTTGAGTACATTCTTCGTTACTGGAATTTGAGCAAGGCCAAAAGTTTGGTGAATGGGGTCGGTATTTTTGTTATATTGTGGGATGTAACTGAGGAGAATGACCCTAAGAAGTATCAAAATACAAGTATTTGCTTTGAGATGATGTGTAATGATGACTATTCTCTATTGTGCATGCCATTGTTCAATGATCGTGGATTGGCTGTTGGTAATGAAATTGGGATATATTGGGATCCTAGGTCTTCAAGTTTTATGTTCAAATTACTTTCTGTGGTTCGTGGTAAGTGAAATACTGTAAATGATTCAAGAATTAGGACGCGAAAATGATAGGTTAGTCTTTTTGTTAGTATTACTTTTCATATAGGAACTGCAATTCAAGGTTCAAAGATAATGATTCAATTCTGTATTAGGGGCAGTGACCAATTGGCTTGTAAAAATATCTGGAGTATGATGATTCTTGCATTGCTATTCTCAATTTAGTTTGTGTAATCTACTTTTCATACTTGTATTTTCATTCCCAAGTTGTTCTTTTAGCGCTCTTAAGATCAATGGCTAGTAGTAACAATTAACTAAAATGTAATTTTCAGATTGCGTTGTTCTCACTGTTATTAGTATTTCAAATAAGCATTGGCTGATAGAAATTTAGTTGGAACTTGCCAGTTTTATTCTATGGCTGTAAACTGTAATTGAAGTATGTATATATGTCCAATCTTTTCTTGGATAACTTAAGAACTGATTTTGTGCTTCAATGTATATGCTCAGGCCACTATTCCGAATTCAGGGTGTTTTTCTGAATGATCAAAGCAATGATTCAATGTAAATGAATCAAGAATTAGGTCCTAAATGTTGTATCATAGTGTTTTTGTTAATATGACTTTTGATTTTAGGGAAAAGAAAAGAAAAGAAAAGATGCTGCTTCAATGCAGGCTCATGTCAATAAAAACAACAACAACAACCAAAAAAAACCCAGTGGGGTCCTACACGTGGGGTCAGGGGAGTGTAGTGTGCACGCAGACCTTATTCGTACCCCGGGGTGGTAGAGAGGTTGTTTCTGATAGTCCATCGGCTCAAGAAAGATGAGAAGAAACAATAGATTCAATGCATGCTCATGTCATCATTGGGAATTCATAGTTGTATATTTTGAATGTCTTGGTTATACCTTTTAACATTGGCCTAATGGAGCATCTCCTCATTAAACTAATGTGGTTTTACCTTTAAAGTATAAATGACTGTGACTGATCTTAGATAGTCAACAAATTCCTTCATGTGAGGTTTTCCATTTGGTAAAAATATTAATAATCCTAATAATAGAGAAAAAAAGGCGTCGTTTTGCTGATGCAATTTATGTAAGTTGCAGTTTTAGTGCCTGAATAAGTAAGAATTGAGTTAGAAATGAGTAAAAACTGGCACTTCAAACTGTTTGATTACAGTTTTGCCCGGAGTTGTCCTAGTGCAGGCACTCTCTTTCTCATTTTCAATGATTCTTTTGACAGAACTTCTTCTGCAAATTTCTGTACAAGATAATTATCGTCTTCACAGTTCTTGAATCTGCTGTTCTTTATTTGCTTTGTACTTGAATTCCAGTAGCCGAGTGTCTTCTCTAAGCAATAGTCGTTGTAGTTTTCCGCATTCACTTAACAGAATATGCACAGCAGTTACATCAAGGAGAAGTTGTCTATTTTGTTGTTTCTGTGCTAGTGACTGCACTAAATGTCTTTGTTACTTGGAGTCAGAGCATATAAAGCATTATATTGACTCATTGAGTCATTGAGTACACTTTTGAAGCAGCAACCAAATTCATAATTCTGCTAAGCAAGTTAACCTCAAGAACTTTTGTATTGCTTATACTAAGGCATGAGTACAATAGTACTGGAGTGAAATATAGGAATTAGCTCTCAATGAATTCTTTATTCATTGAATCAAATCCTTGCCCTTATTTTGATTTATCAAAGAAACTTTTTGATGTGTTCAGTTTCAAAACCACAGATGTTGCTTTACTGTTGATTAGCGAGCTATTTGGTGAATTAGTTTAAGTGTCGTTATCAAAGAAAAAAGGAAATAACATAAGTCCTAGTAACACTTGATAATCAGTTTTTAAACCACAATGGAATAAAAGAAATGGATTGAAATAACTGGAAGAAGGCTTATATAAATGTATATCATTTGAAGCCTCAACAGGTTGTACTGGCCAAAGTAAATTGTATGCCAACCTTTATATGCACTCTGCAAACAAGATTATAAGGTTAAAGTAATTGGAAAAAAAATATACTGAAAAGGAACTTAATCTACAAAAGAAGTTAATAAATTCATATATACTCACAGAGATGATCCCATTTCGCGCAAGAACTCACTACTGCATCACTGCAAGCTTGTCTTCTCCCGTCATATCTGCAACATATTCCTTAACCTTTAGGGCTGAATCTTTTAGTTGAGGGTTGCTCAAGACTATGATAGACTTTAATGAAGCAATATCTCCAAAACTTTCCGGGATCTCCATAAGATCATGACAGTTTAGTATATACAATTCCTCGAGCACAGGAAAGGATTCCTCTCCAACCTGCCATTCAGAAAAAGACACATTATACAATGTTAGCACTTTGAGATTCTTTAAGGTGACTTCTTCCGTGTTCCATTCTTCCATCTTCCATTCTTTCCCCTGGATGTTTGCGATTCGTAGACACAAGTCTTGAAGGTTGGGTAATCTCGCGATTTTTAACAGTGAATCGGATGTCAGATTAAAGTTTGTCAACTCCAGTTCTTTCAAGCTCAAAGGGAAGTGAAAGTCACAGTACTGATCTTCTGGTGCATGTTTGCTAAACGGAGAGCAATGAAACTGTGCAGAAACTTCTTGAAGTTCATTAAGGAGATCCAATCTTGGAAAAGAGATCCGCTCTGATGAACAATCCCATGGTTCTCTGATGTTGAATTTAAGGCTTCGAATATTAGGAAACCTTTTGAAAATATCCTCATTCGAATAGGAATGGTTGAGCGAATGTAATATTCTTAAATTCTCTAACTTTGAGTCCTCTTCTAAAACTGTTGGTTCATCAGTGTACAAATCAAAGAAAGAACAAGTATAGATGTCCACATGTCGCAGCTTTGCAAGACTCCAAATGCTAGGTGATAGTACCATGTTTGATCCCCGGTTATCCACCAACAGAGTTTCTAGATTCAAGAGGTTTGAAAATGATGGAGGGAGAGCTTGTGCCTCCATTCGAATGTTTAAGCACCTCAAGTAAACAAGCATTCCTATTTCATTCAGCAAAGAATCTGTGAAAATTATTTGGCGCAGCTCCAACCTTTTAAGAAGCCTCAAGTGTCTTAGGTGACAGTTGGAGGAAAGATAATAGCGCTTCCCATACTCGCCATTATCATTCATGTATACCTTCAAAGAGAGGAGGTGTTTAACATAAGGATTTTCCTTTTCTGCATTAAACAGGACAAAGTTTTCATCCGAATGAAGGAAATGTTGATCATAATGAATGGTCATTGCACGTGGCATTAGATCCGAAGAAGAAGAAGAAGAAGACGGAGCGCTTGAACTTATGAAGCCAAACAACTTTTCCTTTCTAGCATTTCTCAAACAAAAATCATGAACAAGATCGTGAATTTGACAACTCGGATATGCACCTCTCATTGGGAACTATTACCAAGCTACTGGAAATTAACTCATCCACATAAACCTCCATCCCAGTCTGTTCCACAAACCCTTCAGCACTCCATAAATCTGTCAACTCAGAGATTAGAATATGTTTGTCCTTTGGATAGCTTACAAGGTAAATCAAACACGGTTTTAAGTGATCAGATAAATGGTCGTAACTTAATTGTATAACCTTCATCACTTCCTCTTCATCCTTAAAAATAAAGGAAGTCAAATTATTTAGAACTTCAAGCCAAAAAGCCTTAATCTTTTCCTTCCTTGCAATGACTCCACCGATCAGATCAAGTACCAAAGGAAGCCCATCACATTTTCGGGCTATTTCTTCTCCAACATCCAATATTTCATCAGGACAACGTTCTTCTCCGAATACCCTTTTCTCTAATAACTCCCAACTTTCTCCTAGTGTGAGCAACCGAAGATAAAGAGGATCACTGTGGCGTTTTCCTTGCAAAGCCACTTCCCTTTTCCGACTTGTTAAGATAATTCTACTTCTTTTCTGAAATTCAGGAAAAGGTCTTGTTAGCTCATCCCATGTTGCTGTATCCCACAAGTCATCCAAGACAATAAGGTACCTCATTCCAAACAGTAGTTTCCGTAGCTTATCAGCAATGTCATCATCTATGTGATCCTCACTGAATGTGTCTTTCAAACCAATAGCTTGATTGAAACTGCAACAACTTTTTCTCATTACGTTCTTGGTCGACTGTGCACCAAGCGCGAACATCAAAATGGTCAACAACAGTTTTATCTTTATATACTCTATCAGCCAAAGTAGTTTTTCCAAGACCTGGCATGCCAACTGTAATTATGGCCAATATTTTGGCTAATGAAGTCCATCTCGCATAACCATAAACATCTTTGCAAAGTATAGAATTTGTTGGCAATATTCTTTGGGACCCAAAAATATTGCATTATGTGGTGGCCATCATTTGCACAAGTCGTATCTCTTCTTTTACACTTAAGAGGCCAAGACTTTTTTGCCTATAAAAGGGAAGGCAATTAGTTCATTTTAGACACACCAACAAAACTTGTCTTCAATTCTTGTTTCTTCCTTTCTTCCTTTATTAAGAATGTTTTGTATGAGAGTTAGTGTTGGGAAGCACTTGTGTGAACCCTTTCTTTGGAGTGATCTTATGAGGTTATTCTCTTAGGGTATTTGGAATTAATTAGAGTGTTTACTCTAATTTGTACTCTCTTTTGTACTCTTATTGTTATAGTAAATTGCTCCTCTCCGCTTGTGGACGTAGGTCACTTTGACCGAACCACGTTAAATTTGTGTCTTCTTTATCTACTTTAATTGTCATTGTTATCAACTTCCATTGTCTTTGTTATTGCCATTATACCGTTGTATGGCTATATTCTACACTACCCGGGTTCCAATCATAACAAATTGGTATTAGAGTCGGATCTAACCGAATTAGTTTCAATAGCCAAAGTGACTCTAACAAAGACCTATTTTGAGAAATTTGACCGAAGTGCAAACATCGGAATGTGGCAATTAAAGATGGAAGCTATCCTAATTCAGGATGGCTTAGACTTGGCGTTGCAAGGAAAGGAGAAGAAGCCGGATAAAATAACGGATGAGGAGTTTGTCGTCATAGACAAAAGGGCAAAAACATGTATCATTTTAAATCTCTCAAATAAGGTTTTACGTGAAGTTTCTGTAGAAACCACAACCAAAGACATGTTGGAAAAATTGAAAACCTTATATATGAAGAGGACGGTGGAAAATAGACTTTACCTGAAGCAGAAGCTTTATACAATTCGTATGGTTGAAGGTACCTCTATTCTCTCTCATCTTGACATTTTTTATTCCATTCTTATGGATTTGAGTAATATAGATGCTGAAATTAAAGATGGGGATCAAGCCGTGTTACCGCTTTGTTCTCTACCCCCATCGTTTAAGCATATAAGGGATACTATGCTTTATGCAAAGGATAATATTTCTTATAAGGATATTAAATCTATCTTAAAATCAAAAGAACAGATAGATAGTGATATTACTAGGGAAGCTAGTGGAACTCAAGAGGAAGTTGGCTTGTTTGTTAGGAGCAAATCCGACTCCACATCCAGATACAATAATTTAGAGTGTCACTATTGTTATAAGAAAGGTCACATAATCTCTGAATGCTATAAATTGAAAAATAAAGAAAAGTATAAAGAAAGAAAAAATGAGCACAAAAATACTGACACCGCTGAAGCTAGTGTAGCAACTGATGAGATTGAGGTAACTATATTTTTAGCAACTGAAACTAGTTTCAGATTAGAAAATGAGTGGATTTTAGATTACAGTTGTTCATATCATATGTGTCCTAGCAGGGACTTGTTTTCTACATATGATTCAGGTGCAGGTGGAGTTGTCCAACTGGGTAACAATGTTACTTGTAACGTTATTGGCAAAGGTACAATTCGGATCAAAATACACGATGGTGTGGTGAGAATTCTCACCGATATTAGACATGTTCCTGACTTAAAGAAAAATCTCATCTCTTTGGGCACTCAAGAATCTCTTGGGTGNAATTAATTAGAGTGTTTACTCTAATTTGTACTCTCTTTTGTACTCTTATTGTTATAGTAAATTGCTCCTCTCCGCTTGTGGACGTAGGTCACTTTGACCGAACCACGTTAAATTTGTGTCTTCTTTATCTACTTTAATTGTCATTGTTATCAACTTCCATTGTCTTTGTTATTGCCATTATACCGTTGTATGGCTATATTCTACACTACCCGGGTTCCAATCATAACAAATTGGTATTAGAGTCGGATCTAACCGAATTAGTTTCAATAGCCAAAGTGACTCTAACAAAGACCTATTTTGAGAAATTTGACCGAAGTGCAAACATCGGAATGTGGCAATTAAAGATGGAAGCTATCCTAATTCAGGATGGCTTAGACTTGGCGTTGCAAGGAAAGGAGAAGAAGCCGGATAAAATAACGGATGAGGAGTTTGTCGTCATAGACAAAAGGGCAAAAACATGTATCATTTTAAATCTCTCAAATAAGGTTTTACGTGAAGTTTCTGTAGAAACCACAACCAAAGACATGTTGGAAAAATTGAAAACCTTATATATGAAGAGGACGGTGGAAAATAGACTTTACCTGAAGCAGAAGCTTTATACAGATGTGTATAAGAGACAGGGCTTAGACTTGGCGTTGCAAGGAAAGGAGAAGAAGCCGGATAAAATAACGGATGAGGAGTTTGTCGTCATAGACAAAAGGGCAAAAACATGTATCATTTTAAATCTCTCAAATAAGGTTTTACGTGAAGTTTCTGTAGAAACCACAACCAAAGACA
The DNA here is from genome assembly GCA_000715115.1 of Nicotiana otophora. Classification (NCBI taxonomy): domain Eukaryota; kingdom Viridiplantae; phylum Streptophyta; class Magnoliopsida; order Solanales; family Solanaceae; genus Nicotiana; species Nicotiana otophora. The sequence goes on from AWOL01S0000918.1 coordinate 41,332, forward strand.
TGTTGGAAAAATTGAAAACCTTATATATGAAGAGGACGGTGGAAAATAGACTTTACCTGAAGCAGAAGCTTTATACAATTCGTATGGTTGAAGGTACCTCTATTCTCTCTCATCTTGACATTTTTTATTCCATTCTTATGGATTTGAGTAATATAGATGCTGAAATTAAAGATGGGGATCAAGCCGTGTTACCGCTTTGTTCTCTACCCCCATCGTTTAAGCATATAAGGGATACTATGCTTTATGCAAAGGATAATATTTCTTATAAGGATATTAAATCTATCTTAAAATCAAAAGAACAGATAGATAGTGATATTACTAGGGAAGCTAGTGGAACTCAAGAGGAAGTTGGCTTGTTTGTTAGGAGCAAATCCGACTCCACATCCAGATACAATAATTTAGAGTGTCACTATTGTTATAAGAAAGGTCACATAATCTCTGAATGCTATAAATTGAAAAATAAAGAAAAGTATAAAGAAAGAAAAAATGAGCACAAAAATACTGACACCGCTGAAGCTAGTGTAGCAACTGATGAGATTGAGGTAACTATATTTTTAGCAACTGAAACTAGTTTCAGATTAGAAAATGAGTGGATTTTAGATTACAGTTGTTCATATCATATGTGTCCTAGCAGGGACTTGTTTTCTACATATGATTCAGGTGCAGGTGGAGTTGTCCAACTGGGTAACAATGTTACTTGTAACGTTATTGGCAAAGGTACAATTCGGATCAAAATACACGATGGTGTGGTGAGAATTCTCACCGATATTAGACATGTTCCTGACTTAAAGAAAAATCTCATCTCTTTGGGCACTCAAGAATCTCTTGGGTGCAAGTACATAGGTGAAGGTGGAGTTCTGAAAGTTTCTCATGGTGCTCTTGTGATCATGAAAGCACACAGATCTGGTTCGTTGTATACTTTATTGGGATTCACTGTTATAGGCCCTACTACAGTTTCGGTATCAGACAACTTGCCTGATTTTGATGACATTAAATTTTGACATATGCCATTGGGGCTTTTGTGGAGAAGGTGGAGCAAATTTACTATATCAGCCAAAATTAGGCCAAGGTGGAGATTTGTAATTATGGCCAATATTTTGGCTAATGAAGTCCATCTCGCATAAGCATAAACATCTTTGCAAAGTGTAGAATTTGTGGGCAATATTCTTTGGGACCCAAAAATATTGCATTATGTGGTGGCCATCATTTGCACAAGTTGTATCTCTTCTTTTACACTTAAGAGGCCAAGACTTTTTTGCCTATAAAAGGGAAGGCAATTAGTTCATTTTAGACACACCAACAAGACTTGTCTTCAATTCTTGTTTCTTCCTTTCTTTCTTTATTAAGAGTGTTTTGTATGAGAGTTAGTGTTGGGAAGCACTTGTGTGAACCCTTTCTTTGGAATGATCTTGTGAGGTTATTCTCTTAGGGTATTTGGGATTAATTAGAATATTTACTCTAATTTTGTACTTTTTTTTGTATTCTTATTGTTATAGTAAATTGCTCCTCTACGCTTGTGGACGTAGGTCACTTTGACCGAACTACGTTAAATTTGTGTCTTCTTTATCTACTTTAATTGTCGTTGTTATCAACTCCCATTGTCTTTGTNGACGTAGGTCACTTTGACCGAACTACGTTAAATTTGTGTCTTCTTTATCTACTTTAATTGTCGTTGTTATCAACTTTTATTGTCTTTGTTATTGCCATTATACCATTGTTTGGCTATATTCTGCACTACCCGGGTTCCCGATCCTAACACCAACTATGGAAATAACGTCTACCTCACTGGTCCACATTCTTGGAGTTCTTCTCTAGTACCTCTTCTTTGATAAGTTTGATCTTTTCTATGATATCAGGAAGTAAGAAGATAAGCTGCAAAAGACCATGATCTCTAGCAAGAATTGAGTTAATGGCATGTTCCGCCTCATAAGCCACATCTAGAACGCGAGTCCAAAGATCTCTATTCAATTCTTGCTCAACATTCCCGAAGAACGATCTTATGAATTCTAGGTCTTCTTTCACACACCCAATTTCTTTCTTTATCAAAGCAACTGAATAAGCATTAGAATCGAACAAATCACTTAAGTTTCTGAGTAGAAGATTCATGAAGAGTGGTCCATCACTCTTGGAGAAGCCGTGTTGAGATGAGTCTTCAGGGGGTTTCAAGTAAATATGTTTGAGCTCTTCCTTCAAGAGTTCAATATTTTCCAACAAGTCTAGAGTTGCACATTTTGTTTCATTCGTATTCTCTTTGCTCCTTGATTTCTCCTCTAAGTCGCAACAAGAATTGATACCTCCCTGGTAAGTACTCTAACACGTGCCAAGAGAACAAACAATTGTCTTGATGAATAAAATCCTTGGATAGATTGGTGAGAATTATCAACAGGAACTCTATCATGACATGAATGTTTCGAGCTGAAGTGCTAGCACTAAGAACAGTTACCATGTGCGCTTGTAGATGAATCAGATATTTTCTGAGAATGTCTGGAGAGGTTTCTAGAAGTTGCATAATGAAGCGTCGAACTTCAGTTGACTTTGTAACTTCAAAATTTGTGGAACATACGTGCATAACCTCCAGTTCGACAGGAATAATCTCCACAAGTAGATGAGCTAGCATGGAATTGACTTGAGGGACTTCAAGTTTATCATCAAGTTCATCTATTTTATCAAGTTGATACGCCAAAAGGACAGAACAGAAGTGTCCTACTCTCTCAGCCATAAGTTGAAACTGAGGTAAGACATAATCAACTATCTCATGCTCAACACAACCATTTACTTTTAACCCATGAAAATCTCTTACATTGCCACATACATATTGACTACATCGTACTGAGTCATCAATGGAAAAATTAACTCAGCACAAGGATTGGGAAGATCACGAAGCTTTATACGAGCGAGTCCAAAAGTTCAACTGACTTCTCCACAGTCATGGTGGCATTTGATTCGGGACAACTAAGTGAGCTGATATACCTATCGATATTTTCCAAGAGGCGACGAACGACATGATCCATATCATATTTAACCAGCATGTGTTTTCTACTCTGATAGAAAACTGACTGAACTACTTCCTTCGTTCACTTTTACTTGGCATGTATACTAAATATTGATTTTTATTTTTACTTGTCACTTTACGCATATCAAGAGAAACAATTTTGTTTTCCTATTATTATACCCACAATATTTATTACTCATTTCAAATCATTTTCTCAAATCCAATAAAATATGCATCAATTAATATGGGTATCATGATAAATTATGCACTTCATTTATTATTTCTTAAGGGGCATGAAAAGTCAAAATGTATCGAGTAAAAGTGAACGGATGGAGGTGATGAAATACACGTTTTGCTTTCCGAGACATTTTGGCATTAAAACCATCCAAATTGGAATAAGAATGCAGAGGAAATGTCGACATATATGTCATCTCCAGTGCAACTTTTCAGTACGATCCATATCAATATCAAATTTATCTTCTTCATTCTTTAACCTCTCAATGAAATCCAGAAGATTGAAAATGTCCTTGCGAATTACTGTCACGATCCGAAATTTTCACCATCGGGATCGAGACGACGCCTAATATTTCACTTGCGAGACAAGTCAACGTTAGAAGAATCTTAACTATTTTTAAACAAATCAAATTAAACGGATGCAAATAACTAAAATAACTATGATGAAACTGAAATAAAGTGTGGAAAACCATAACAACTGAATTATCTAAATACATCCCCAAATCTGATATCACAAGTGCACGTGCTACTAGAATAATACAGATAAATGTCTGAATGAAAGTAAATTTGTTTGAAAGAAAATACACAACTAAGATAAAGTAGATGGGGACTTCAGAACTGCGGACGCTGTGCAGCTATACCTCAAGTCTCCTCTGGGTAGCTGACTCAGAGAAAGTCTATGGTACACCGTTGGGACCAACTCTGGTATCTGCACAAAAAGTGCAGAGTGTAGTATGAGTACAACCAACTCCATGTACTCTATAAGTACCGAGCCTAAACTCGACGAAGTAGTGACTAGTTCCAGGGTTAGCAGTCACAGCAGTTGAGGGCTTGTTATACTTGTGGAGATCTGAGGCAACTTTCTAGATTTTACCCCAGATCACATGGCGATATGCACCAGTAGGGTTCTCATGCCATGATTCAGGCACCGGTTGCTCCACCACCCGCTCAGCCAGCTAGAGGCAGGCGTCAGGCCGCCAGAGGTGGAGGTAAGGTCATTAGAGGTGGAGGCCAGCTAGCTAGAGGTCGTCTGAGAGATGAAGGTCAGAGTGGTAGGGCCCAGCCCTATTTTTATCATTCCCAGCTAGATCTAAGGCCAAGTCATCTGACACCGTCATCATAGGTATTGTTCCAGTTTTCCATAGAGATGCTTAAGTTCTATTTGATTCAGCTCTACTTATTCCTATGTGTCATCCTATTTTTCTTTATATCTAGTTGTGCCTCGTGATTCTTTGAGTGCTCTTGTGTATATGTCCACACCTGTGGAAGATTCTATTGTAGTAGATCGTGTCTATCGCTCGTGTGTGATTATTATTGTGAGTCTTGAGACTAGTGTAAATATCCTACTTCTTGATATGGTGGACTTTGATATTATTTTGGACATAGATCGGTTGTCACTGTATCATGCTATATTGGATTGTCACACCAAGACGGTGATCTTAGCCATGCCATGGTTGCCTCCATTAGAGTGGAGAGGGACTCCTAGTATTCTACTGCATGTTTATTTCTTATATGAAGGCTCGGTTCATTGAGTACACTTTTGAAGCAGCAACCACATTCATAATTTTCTTGGACAACTATTTTTTATCGAGCAAGTTAACTTCAAGAACTTTCTACTGTTTATATCTAATAAGTGTGTACAATAGTATTGGGATGTGTTTGAATAGAGGATTGTGTCCCAGTGAATTCTAAATCCATTTAATCGAATCCTTGCACTTACTATCAAAGAGACTTTTTTATGTGTTCGGTTTCAGAACCACTTATGTTACTTCATTGTTTGTTAGGAGGATATTTGTTCTTTAAGTATGATAGAGAATGCATGTCGACACTTTTCTATATATTGTACATAGAATAACATATCTTTAGGGATTGACAGAATCTCTCCTTTGATTATTTCCTTAATTAGCATAGCAATGTAAATGTATATGTACTGATCACTTTGTGGAATAGATGACAAGAAAACTGCTCCAGTGTCTTTGAATTTTACATAGTATCAGAGCCAGATCTATTTCCATTTGGGCCCCTATGATATATTGTCCATGCTCCAGTTGGTGGGCTGCGCCTGCAAGGGTATGTTAGAGTGGGCTAGAGTCCCATATTGGTTGAGGAAGGGACTAGTGGTCTCCTTATATGGATTTAGGCAATCGCTTCCCTTCCCCCCCCCCCTCATGAGCTAGCTTTTGGGGTTGAGTTAGGCCCAGTTGTCATATCTTTACAAGGTATCATAGCGGGGTTTGCTATTTCATCAGAGTTTAATCAGCTTCCCTATCTCGAAGTTGTGGTGTTTTGCCAGAGTTGAAATTGATACCAAATTTTGCCCTCGTATTTCTTTTTCAAATAGTATATATACTTTTAAAATATCATTTTGCATCATTAATTAATTTACAAGAGTTATACAAGTATTTTCTATAGTTTTTATAATTGAATTTTATAAAAAACAAAAAGCTTTAAAAGTGATTTTTCTTGCATTTAAATTACTTGAATATTTATTAATTACCCATTAAATTATTTTGTGACGACTTAATTATCCAAAGTTATTATTTGCATCAACATATATGTTTTATAATATATTACTTTATTTTATATAAGTATATTTGTATTTTTAAGCTATTTACACAATTTTACAATAATAGTCTATATGATGTGCATAATTATATTTTTATTACATTATTTGTACCCAAATAGAATTTTATATTTTTACGATTTTAAATTATTATTTTCAAGCATCTTACTACACAAACAATATTTTTTATTGTTTGTTAATTACTTTTTATAATGTTTTGTGTATTTAATTTGTAGCCCAAATTTAGGGCTAATTTCAAACCAAACAGACCCAAATCACTGGCCCAGAGATCCCCAATCCTTAGCCCAACCTCCTTTGGCCCAAACCAAACGACCCCTCTCCCAAACCCGGTCGGGACCCGTTACAACAACCTGCTCCGTTTTCTTCTAATCATAATCGTTGATCTCTCAAGATCAACAGACCACAATCACCCATCTGCTTTAAACTAACCAAACCCACCTGAAACCCTACCATTTCTCTAAGACCGCCGCCCCTAAATCCTCTCTTCTCCTCTTCTCTCAAACCCTAGCAGTCGCCTCCCTTATTCCGTCCAACTCCAACCTCAACATGGAATCACTCCATGATTCCCTTTCCATTTATGCTATGTCTCGTTGTTTCTTACACGATTTTGGTATCATATAGTACTCGCCTATTTTTGGCAAGTACCAAACTCTGAATTGAGGGAATCAAGCTCTATTTTGTTTAAATCCATATGATATTTCGTCTATATACACTAATTACCAGGTTGTATGGGTCCGATTTAGTGAGATCTCTGACTATTTGTGTTCTCCTTCTTGAAATAGGGTTTACCCAATTTTTCTCCTAAATTTATTCTGAATTGATTTTGCATGTTTTTCTTTCCTTATTTTTGTGTTTGATTAATTATGTTTCCTTGTTTGTTCGTTCAATTTTACTACTATATAAACCCCTCCCCTAACCCCCTTTAACGGACCTTAATCATTGTTATTCTCTCATACTCTCACTCACTCAATACTAATCTTAATTTATTGCTTTTGGCCGACTGAAAGCCAAGGCCACTGAAACCCTCTCTAACGACCTCCCTAGTGCGATCATTGCTCGGGGTGCAGTTGAGGCTCCTGTGAACTCTAACGACCTCCCTAAGATTTGGGTCTTTTAGTTATTCTCTTTACTGGTGATATTCGAACTATTTCTGACACGTAGCCTTCTCATCTATGTTGTTTGTTGAATCTGCAAATTGGTGAGTGTCTTGACTTTTGTTATTCTATCCTCTTTTGCTTGTTTCCAGTGATTCGCATATCTGTGTTGTTCGAACCAATATGACTCCAATATTGTGTTGTAATCATTGGCAATTTTACTTGCGGTGTAGCTATTCTGCAATTCTGAATCTCCTAGTGTCACAACCTGCCTAATTCTTTAAACTCTTATGTGTTCAGCTTGAATGACTTTGTATCTTTAAGTTTTCTTTGTTGTTGTGTTGTTTATTGTGAGTTTATCTCATACCTTATTTTGGATTCTCGCACTGACATTCCTAGGGAATCATCTCTTACCCAGAATTTGTCTTAATGAACTTCTATTGATAATTCCTTTATGTGAACTCTATATTTTTACCTGCTTACATGAACCATATTTGTTGTCACAATTCTTTAACCGAACTTGCTGCTTTTTTCTGGTGCTTGGTCAATCCTGCATTCTTTGGTATTGCTTATGCTTCTAGTTGAATCCCAATACGTCTAGGTTCCTTGATCATGCATAGTCGACTAGCTTAAGTTCTGAGTCTGCATGTTCTATTTAACTTTAAGATAATATGTCTTCCTGCCATGACACATTTGGACTTTGAGATCTTTGTGTTATACTCAGCATGATTAGGCTTCTCATTGCTTGCTTGCTTGCTTGTTTGTCGTGTGTAATTGTCATTTCCTGACTATGACTATGTCTGACCATTCACGACTTAGATTCCTAGGTTTTAAAATCCTTTTAGGCCAATGCTCTATTCTGAACTCATTCTGAAAAAAATTAGCATGTTCACCTCGTATGTGCCTAGTATGTTTACCCTGTTAATCTAAAATGGCGTGTCTCCTTAACTCTCCTGGTGTTATTTCTATCTTTAGCATAGTCACTTGCTTAATAATGTAACCTATGTTGCATTTACCATGTTTCAAGTTGAGTCTATTGACTCTCCTTGTTTCATGTTCTTTGTTTAATCAATGCTATCACTCTTGCTTCTAAAATTCCAATATGTTTATGAATCCTGATAAATATCATACAACCCCGTCTCTATGAGGTGTTGCTTTAGAACCTTTTGGTTGGTTTCATGTATGGTCTATTAATTTATTTGTTAAATTGGTCAATACTGGGTTGGATATGAGTCCATGTGTGGCTTTGGGCCGTGCAAATGGGCATACTCTCCTGTTTTTGGGAAGAGTTTGGATCTGGGCCTGCTATCCAAATGAAAGAGTCTACTGAAGGCCCGGCCAGTGCTGGGGGTTAACTCTTCTTAAGTCTGCCCTATTTGTTGGTCCTGTAATCATTTTGGTTCTGTAATATTCGAAGTCTGTTTCTTTCCTTTTCTTTTTTTTAATCTTTGGTCATGTAATAATTTGTAAACAAACGATGGGGGAGATTAGTGAAAAGGGCTGGGATATTCTAATGCTCGCATAAAATGGTAGAAAACATGCATATAAGGTCTATGTGTTCTATTTTCTATTTTGTCCGACATGCCTTATATGTTATTTAGTTTAGTATGTTGTACACTAATAGAAAGCATGTCCCTAGAAGTCACGCACACACTTTACTTAAATTGTCAAAATAGGTTGGCTCAAGTAGTTGTTATATCTGTTTCTATACGTACTACTAGATGCTTCTAGATAGCATGTATATAGGATACAATAACACATATTTTGCTAATGTCCACCTAGATACCATATCTATAGGGTTTCAATTAATTAATCAATCAACTGCTTCTATTGCTCTTAGCACGCTGCTCCTTTAGAC
>AWOL01S0000919.1:0-60325 GCA_000715115.1 Nicotiana otophora
ATATAGGATACAATAACACATATTTTGCTAATGTCCACCTAGATACCATATCTATAGGGTTTCAATTAATTAATCAATCAACTGCTTCTATTGCTCTTAGCACGCTGCTCCTTTAGACATCATGACTATAGGATCTTAATCAATCACTCAACTACTTTCGTTACTTTCATTACACTGCCCTGCCTAGATAACATGCCTATAGAGAAGAAGTATTATAAAATCAAGTTCAATTATCAATCCTGCCTATGGGATATTGTCACTCGTCTAGAAAGCATATTTATAAAATCAAACGTTGTTTATTCTAAGCTTTCAATAGTTTTACTGCCCCATTGTATAAACAATTTAGAGATCACGCCTATAGGAGCTCTTTAACACCTTTAATCTTTGAATTCATTAACAACAATGATGTTTGTGTGATGTCGGAGATCAGAGTCGCCTAGAAATCATGCCTATAGGATTTGACAACTCTAATGCATATTAATTCTCTAAAATATGTACTGCCTAAACTGCTCGCGTGCATTTGTTGTTTATGTGTGGAAGCTAATTTGAGCCTTTAATTATCCTTACGTGAAGTCCTATCTGTTTTGAATGTCGCATAGTTTTTATCGTTTTGAGCAACCTAAGCTGAGTCTAGAACCACATAATAGAGTTCCAAAACCTCCTGGACCATAGGCATGGGACGAGTAGTGCACGCATAGGGTACGATTTAGAATTGAATTAGAGCGCCTTTAAGAAAACAACTTCAATATAGTAATTGGGTAGCAGGAGATGATATTTTGTGCTCACTGAATAATATAAGCAACCCCTACCTTAAGAGAGCTGAGAAGTATTATTTATATTGCACGGGATGATCACTTAGGCTAAAATACTTAGGACCCCCCCCCCCCCCCCCATGTATTTTACACTCAGTCATTTAACATAGATTAATGTAGTTGTATCCTTGTAGTCATTAAGATTTATGTCGATTCTCATGTGTCCTAATAAGACTCTTCGACTTCTAAATTTCCCTTTATTTATTTGATCACCTAGCCTAATTGCATAATCCACATAATTTAAGTTCGGTCGGGACCTACAGTTATGGACCTCGAAGAGTTCCTAACACCTTCTCTTTGAGGTAATTTGAGCCCTTACCAGATCTTTGGTGACATGGACCAGTCAAACAGAGTTACTTGCAAATAGGTGCCCTAACGCACCTCAAAATCATAGGTGGCGACTTTTCTCTTTTAATACCCATTTAAAAGAGCTGTCACACGTTGAAACCCGCTTTTGCGAGAAACCAGGGTGCGACAGCATGGCGACTCTGCTGGGGAAATACTTAGGCTTTTACCATAATGAACTTGACTTATGTTTATTACTTTATTTTTCTTTATTTGTTTTAAACTGCTATTACAGACACACCCCTTCCCTTATTCTCCTTTATCTATTTTAAATTGCTCTGACATGCACATACCTTCCCTTATTCTCCTTTATTTTCTATGACATGTATGACCTCCCTCCATCTCCTCCATCTTGTCTAAGACTGCTATATTATGACTCTCCCATCCGTATTTCCCTACCTGCTTCATTACGTTCTCGCACATTTTTCATGAGCTAAACTGACTTTTCTCTTTTGTCTTTCTTTTCTTTTCTCTCCATGTTCACGTTTGCTATTTTATTTACTGCTTTAATGTACTTTTATCATGCAAATACTTAGCAATGTGTTATTATTTTTGCATAAAATATGCTCCACATCATACTCCACTCGTGCCAATTATCAACATAGTGGCGCTTTATGAGTGTTTGCACTTTCCTGAAATCACCCTTTTTGGGGTAGACTAGTCGATCAGTGGTGCAGTCAACGGTCCCGTGTCTTTCCCTCTCAAGTTGTCCACTTGGGAGTACCAGTATTGACCCTTCTAGAAACCCTACTCCAATTTGAAATGTTCATGCATCATGCTAAATCTAGTACGGGTTGAAGCATTGTTAACGCAACAACCCGCTAAGATGAACCTTGCCCAAAGTCTGACGGGATTTCCATAATCCCAATGGACACTATCATATTATATGCATTATTTGGAGAAAATGTGCCAAAGTATTGATCATTACTTGGATAAAATGAAGCACGAAATTCCCAGGTTTAGTATGGTCCAGAATATCCTACCTTTGCTACTTGAATGGTGGAAATACCCTGCACCTTGTGACAAGAATCATGTGAGGAGAGTACTTGGTGACCTGCCATCTTTGTTGAACATTAAACCAAATAGGGAATTGTTCGAAGCCGCTACCATATTCTGGGAAGAGAAACGAGTTGTATTTCGGTTTTGGAAATATAGAAATGACTACTCTCTAAGAAGAAATAGGAGGTTTCACCAAGTTATCATGGGATAGTTCGGGACTGCTAGTACCAAAGAATCGCACTTCCCATAATTTCCAGAAAATATTGGTTTTTAAGAAGAATGACGAACTGATCTACCTAAAGAAATCATACATCCCTTTTGAGTTTCTTTATGAGCATTATGGGCATAGCAAGTAATATTGTATTTATCATGATGAACTAGATATCACTTCTTTGGGATGGGTGCATCGCCAGGTTTATGTTTTCATTGTCTTTTTCTTGGGGTTGTTGATCTTTCCAATGAAAGGAGGAAGAATTCATGCTCACTTAACCATGGTCTCCAGGACCTTAATAGATGGTATTGAATGACAAACTTATACTATCGTCCCAATGATATTAGCTGAGATGTACCGCGCTCTATATTGGTGCAAGAAGGGATTGAGACACTTTGATGGTTGTAATCTATTGCTAAAAGTCTGGCTACTTGAACACTTTCAGAGGGGTGAGTATCGTCAACAGCTTCTGCGAAGGCCACTAAATGATTACATAGACAACCATCACCCAAATAAAATGACGTTTATTCCAGACATGTTTGCAAAGCCTAGAAATGCTGTAAGTTGGGTGTGTTTCTTCAACAATATGACAGACGAGCAGGTGCATTGGATGTTTTAATGGTTTCCTAGTAGTAAGTTCATCATCATATCGAAGGGTACTACTCACTTGGTGTTGATCGAGCTGCGAGGTATCTACCATTATGCTCCTATAAGGGTAATGAGACAAGCTGGAAGAAAACAAGTCATACCTCGGGTTTCCAATATGGTCCAGTACAAGGCAGATTTCAAGGGAGATGCCATTCCATTCAAGTTCAAAGCACAACACGTGTGGAACCAAATGATCATTATGAAAGGAGAAACTATTGAGCCAGACAGGTATCACACCGGTCATATGTACTACTATTTGTCATATCTAGAAGACGACGTAGCGGGGGACGTCAAGCCAAGAGTTAATCTGAAGGATAGGATCATAGATGAAGTAGTTGAGGCACAGGTTAAGTATAGGAGGCTATGCAAAAGGGTATTCGAGTCCGAATCTAAACATCTGGAGCAGCACAAAGTGAACATGGAGGCGATAAGGGAATGGAAGGATATTTTCACTAAGTCAACAGAAAGATTGGAATACTTGGAACAAGGAATGATGGATCTAGAAGGGAAGATGAGAAATAGACCCTCGGATTGTCAAGGCATGAATGACGATGAAGGAGGAAATCTGGCAAAAGCTTATTTACTATTGGATGTGCGCGATCTGGGAAACCTGATTGATGGGGTCAAAAGAGCCAAGCATGGAGAAGGTCTTTCAAGGACCTAGTAGATTAGGATATGATGTTCTTTACTACTTTCTAGCTTAGATTAGATTTCGATGTAATAAGACTAAATGGCATTAGTGACTTTATTGTTATTGTCGATTTAGTGAAAGTTTATTTTTGGCTCATTTTCTCATTAATGAAATGAAGCAAATGTTGGCACCAATTTTCTCCAAGTCTATGTATCGCTTAGGCCTACCTCAGGCATAATGGGGTCCCCAAATAAGGACGTGAATTATTACATGACTTTGTGAAACATGTTTAAATATTGTGAACACTCTTTTATTTCACCTTACTAAGTTGGTTATCTTTTGCCTTTTCTTTCTTTTTGATTACTCTTGTTCCCAAAGGTTGGTTCGTGCATACTGGCATCATCAGTATACCACACTAGATCCAGAGGCCCTACACCTCCTCCTCCACTGAGCGACCCAAAAAGAAAAAGCAAGGGCAAAGGAAAATGGATGATTTAAGTGGTATCCGGAAATACAACATTGTTGTGGCGGAAAATGTTGAAACTTCAGATGGCAGAAGTACTCCATGGCAGAATGAGTTGGTCTTACGTTTGGAGCAGAAAATTCTAGAACTACAAGGCGAACTTGAGCAGGTCCGAAATCTAACAAACCTCTCCCTTACTCTCAATGTTCCCAACATCAACCAGCAAAACCCGACTACCCAGAACCAAACACCACCACAAAATGCACAAAATCAGAATCCACCACCCATAGTTCTGAATCCTCCCGCACAACTCCAGTATCATAATCCCGCATCTCCCCAGAACCTTAACCCACCACCAGTTCAATCCCCTCAACAACATCACCATCATCCAGCTCAATACCCACAAACCACCACATATCACACTTTCCAAAATGCACCACAACCTACTTCTGATTCCCAAAACTCGACCAACGACCACCTGTATACCCAAGTTCCAGGAACTCATCAAAGCAATCTGATATATGTGGAGACCTTACCCCATATCCCGCAATAAACCCTATACATACCCGAACCAACTGAGAAGGACCTGCTCATTAGAAACATGGCAGAGGAACTCAAGAAGCTCACAGGGAGAGTCTAGAGTGTTGGAGGTAGGAAAGGCATTGAAGGTCTAAACTATGAGGACATGTGTATTCCGCCGGATGTGGAACTGTCGGAGGGTTATATACCTCCCAAGTTTGAAATGTTCAATGGTACTGGTGATCCGAGGGTGCATCTGAGAACATACTACGACAAGCTTGTAAGAGTGGTAAGAATGAACAAATCCACATGAAACTGTTCATGTGAAGCCTTATAGGAGATGCTTTCTCTTGGTATATAAGTCAAAACCCAAAGAAGTGTGTTAATTAGGTGAGTATAGCATTAGACTTCATGGATACATTTAGGTTCAATACAAAGAATGCACCAGACGTTTTCTATATTCAAAACCTTAAGAAGAAGTTGACATAACCCTTTCCAAGAGTATGCTACTCGGTGGAGATCAGAGGCCACAAAGGTAAGGCCATCACTTGAAGAAGAACAAATGAACAAGTTCTTTGTTAGAGCTCAAGATCCACAGTATTATGAAAGGTTGATGGTCATTGAAAATCACAAGTTCTCTGACATCATCAAATTAGGGAAAAGAATAGAAGAAGGAATCAAGAGTGGGATGGTAACTAATTTCGAGGCACTGCAAGCCACGAATAAAGCCTTGCAATTAGGAGGTACATCAAAGAAGAAAGAAGTGGGTGTCGTGATGGTAGCCTAGGGCCCTAAGTCCCCCCTCACATACCAAACACCTCCACCCAAATATCAACCCTCACTACCAAAATACCAATACCTTGCAACCACCTACCATACCTACAAAACCCAACCGGTATATTACTATTCACCTCCACCCGCCCGCCAAAACTACCCAAAGCCATGTCCAAATTTTGACTGCATGTCACCTAGACAATACACCCTAATTGCTGAACCCATAAGCTAACTGTATGAGCGACTGTAGGCCGCCGGTTATGTCAATCCTATTTCTGTTGTTGTTGTAGAAAATCTTTCCCAATGGATCAACCCCAACAAAACATGTGCTTATCACTCAGGCATGAAAGGTCATACCATTGAAGAATGCAGCAGGTTGAAAGACAAGATTCAGACGTTGATCAACACTAAGGTTATACAAGCAAAGAAAGCTACACCAAATGTTTGCAATAACCCTCTCCCGGATCATAGAGGTGAGAGAGTGAATGTGATAGAAACTGATGAGGAGTGGGATCACGAAGGGTCCGTTAGACTCATTTGAGAGGGATATGCTCCTAAAACATCTCCGGTCACCCTCACGCCAATTGTGGTACAAACCCAGGTGCCATTTGAAGTTGAGGTAGCTACACCCTTCGCTATAATAATAGCTCCCACACCATCTTACAAGTTTGATGTTGTCCCGTAGGATTATGTTGCAGAACCAAGAAGAAAAGGCAAAGCCAAAATGGAAGAAATAGGTGACGTGCAAGGTATGACCAGAACTGGTAGAATTTACACACATGAGAATCTGGGAGGAACGAGCAAGGAAGCTGCACCTAAGTTGCCTATTGTTGAGACTAGAACTGACGATCTTTGGAGGAAGATACAAGCAAGGGAGTACTATGTTGTTGACTATCTGAACAAGACTCCTGCTCAGATATCCATCTTATCATTGTTGCATAACTCATACGCGCACAAGAATGCTTTGGTGAAGGCGTTAATTGAATGTTATGTACCCGCCAGCATCACTAGTGGAGAGATGGCTAACATGGTCGGAAAGGTACTGGAGAGCCACAAAATCACTTTCCACGAAGATGACTTACCACTAGAAGGACTGAGTCACAACAGGGAGTTGCACATCATAGTGCAGTTCGAGGACAAGTTCATCATCAGGGTCTTGATAGATAGAGGTTCGAGTCTGAACATATGCCCACTGACCACTCAAAAGAGATTGGGTAAAGGCTTGCACGAGATACGAATGGGAAGCATGAATGTGAAGGCATTCGATGGATATCAGAGAGCCACTATTGGAGAAATCAACCTCGATCTACAGATGGGTCTGACTTGGTTTGATGTTGAGTTCCAAGTGCTAGATATATCTACTACTTACAATCTATTGTTGGGACGGCCATGGATACATGCAGCCCATGGCTTCAACTCTACATAAGGCTGTGAAGTTCGAGTGGAATCCTCAAGAGGTGATCATTCATGGAGATGGAAGAAACCCCATCTACACTAATCAGACCATTCCATTCATCGAAAATAGGAGAAAGTTAGGTGGAAAAGCATATCATCGCATTGAATGGGTTAACGCGATTGAAAAATACCGATGGTGGAGCAAGAAGATAGAAAGCATATTGTTGTGGAAAAGATATAAACCAGGCAAGGGTCTTGGTAAAAAGCTTCAGGGGATCACCAAACACGTACACCGACAATATCATGGCACGACCTTTAGACTCAGATATGAATATACATGGAAAGAATATCAGGATTGGACACCGCCATGGCGTACCCCTTATATCTGCTGGAACAACCCATACCACCCCCCACACCTGACATTCCATCAGGCTGACATGATGTGGGGATCTGAGGAAGATGAGATTATAGCCAGTATGAGGAAGTTATTTCTGGACGAAGAAGACATGGATTGTAGTGCAATTGTTGAGGAGGAGTAGGAGGAAGACCTTACCATTCAGACAATGGAAGAGGGAGTTGTTCTCAAGAACTGGACCGCTACATCTTCTCGGGATCGCCGAGTTCCTGGGTAGCCTGGAAAATTAGCATGAATTATTTTCAAATAGTTTTGAGCAATAAAGATGTTTTCAGTATTTTGTTTTGAAATAATTACTCGAGCCATTGAGTCGTACTTGTTGACATTTTAAAAGTTTTATTAATGCATTACTGCTTTACATATTTATTACTATTTTTGACATTCTTTTCAGCATAATTATTACATATCCTGATGAACCTACGACTGTGATATGTAATGAGATAGTGCAACATAAGGATGATGATTTGGAAGATATGGAGGATGATATAATACCTGAGGAAATCGTCAAAGAGGTAGAGAATTTTGAAAACAAACTGAAGTCTAATTTGGAAGAAACTGAGGTCGTTAACTTAGGGGATTCTAAAATAGTCAAGGAAACTCGTATAAGCATTCATCTATCACCGTCAAAGAAAGAAGAATGTATCAGATTCCTAAAGGAGTATCAGGACATCTTTGCATGGTCCTACGACTATATGACTAGTTTGAGCACATCCATAGTAGCTCACAAGCTACCCATCAATCCCATGTGTCCACCGGTAAAGCAAAAGCTCAGAAACTTCAAGCCAGATATGAGTTTGAAGATAAAAGATGAGGTCACCAAGCAAATCAAAGCTAAGGTTCTCCGAGTTGTTAAATACCCGACCTGGTTAACCAACATTATGTCAGTTCCAAAGAAAGATGGGAAGGTTAGAATATGTGTCGATTACCGAGATCTGAACAGAGAAATTCCTAAGGATGATTTCCTGCTGCCTAACATACACATACTGATTGACAATTGTGCCAAGCATGAACTCCAATCCTTTGTAGATTGCTTTGCAGGATACCACCATATTTGGATGGATGAAGAGGATGCCGAAAAGACCGCCTTTATCACATTGTGGGGGATATATTATTACAAAATGATGTTATTTGGTTTGAATAATGTTGGGGCCACCTACATGAGGGATATACGACTATCTTGCATGTCATGATACACAAGAAAATAGAGGTGTACATGGATGATGTTACCATCAAATCTAAAAGGAGTTCGGATCACAAAGCAGACTTGAAGAAATTTTTCGATCGAATTCGAAAATACAATCTGAAGTTGAACCCTACAAAATATGCCTTTGGAGTCCCTGCTGGAAAATTGTTAGGTTTTATCGTCAGTCGTCAAGGTATTAAGTTAGACCCATCAAAAATCAAAGTTATCCAGGACTTGCCACCGCCAAAAAATAAGAAAGATGTGATGAGTTTTCTAGGGCGCCTCAATTATATTAGCCGTTATATAGAAAATTTAATGGTGATATGTGAGCCAATCTTCAGAATGCTGAGTAAAGACGTTGCAACAATCTGGGATGAAGAATGACAGAAAGCCTTCGACAAAATCAAGGAGTATTTATCTAAACCACCCGTGTTAGTCCCACCAGAACCAGGAAGACCTCTACTGCTTTATCTGTCTGTGTTGTATGGAGCCTTTGGTTGTGTTCTAGGACATCATGATGAAACTGGAAGGAAGGAGCAGGCGATATATTATCTGAGAAAAATGTTCACGCCTTTCAAAGCACGATACTCTTTATTGGAACGCACTTGTTGTGCTTTAACATGGATAGCCCAGAAGTTGAGACATTATTTCTGTGCGTACACTACAAATCTCATATCAAGGATAGATCCGCTAAAATACATCTTTCAAATACCCATGCCTATGGGAAAGTTAGAAAAGTGGCAAATATTGTTGAGTGAGTTCTACATCGTCTGTGTAACTCAGAAGGCAGTCAAAGGGAAAGCATTGGCTGATCATTTGGCAAAAAATCCCGTAGATGGAGAATATGAACCATTGAAAACGTATTTTCTCAACGAGGAGGTATCGTTTGTAGGAGAAGATATTACGGAGGCATACGATGGTTGGAGGATGTTCTTCGACGGAGAAGCAAACTTCAAAGGTGTGGGTATCAGAGTTGTCTTAGTATCAGAAACCAATCAACACTATCCGGTATCTACAAAACTCAGGTTTACGTGCACCAACAATATGGAAAAATATGAGGCCTGCATCCTGGGAATCAGGTTGGTCATTGACATGAATGTTTAGGAGCTACTGGTAATCGGAGATTCACACCTATTGGTGCACCAGGTTCTAGGAGAATGGGATACGAAGAACACCAAAATATTGCCATACTTGCACTATGTACAAGAGCTGAACAAGAGGTTCACAAAGATAGAGTTCAAACATGTTCCAAGGATTCCGAATGAGGTTGCAGATGCATTAGCCACTTTGTCTTCCATGATACAACACCCACACAAGAATTACCCAGTGCTTGGGGTATGGATGTCATCGAACCAATTGAACCCAGTTCTTCAAACGTACATAGGTTCATTCTGGTGGCTATAGACTACTTCACAAAATGGGTTGAACCCACATCCTATAAGGCTATAACTAAGAAAATCATAGTAGATGTTGTTCAGGACCACATCGTTTGTCGATTTGGAGTACCTGAGTCAATCATTACTGACAATGACGCCAATCTCAATAGTGATTTGATGAAAGCCATGTGTGAAACATTCAAGATCAAGAATCAAAACTCTACATCATACAGGCCGCAAATGAATGGATCCATAGAAGCTGCCAATAAGAACATCAAGAAGATATTGAGGAAAATGGTAGACAATTACAAGCAATGACGCGCGAAGCTACCGTTTGCTTTGCTCGGGTATCGCACCACAATTCGTACATCTACTGGGGCAACACCCTATCTACTAGTTTATGGTACTGAAGTCGTTATTCCCGCCAAAGTAGAAATCCCTTCCTTAAGAATCACACAGGAAGTTGAGCTCAGCGACGTAGAATCGGTACGGAGCCGATATGAACAACTAGCTCTCATTGATGGAAAACGAATGAACGCAGTATGTCATGGTCAACTCTACCAGAATAGAATGGCAAGAGCTTTCAACAAAAAGGTCAGGTCAAGGAAATTCACACCGGGGCAGTTGGTACTAAAATGGATCTTTCCACATCAGGATGAAGCAAAGGGGAAATTCTCACCCAACTAGCAAGGCCCTTACATGGTTCACCGAGTATTAGTAGGAGAAGCACTTATACTTGCAGAAATGGATGGGAAGATTTGGACAAAACCTATCAATTCGGACGCAATCAAGAGATACTATGTTTAAGTTTATGTTTACACTTTCTATTTGATGTAACTGAACTACGCTTGACCTGATTCCCATTTAAGAGGGGATACATAGGAAGCCTTGTGGGTTAGGTCACATCATAATAAAATTTTCATTCCCCCTATGGTTAGACTGGGGAAAGAACTCGAGTTTGCCCGATCTCATCACGTTCGGAACCGCCAAGGAATGTATCGCCAAAAGTACGCATTTGAATTGGGGAAGAATTTTGAGGAGGTTGCAATGTCTCAAAAGCATGTCACAGTCATCAATTCAATAAATTATTTGCTCTCGTGCATTATCACATATTTCAATCAACTACATTTTTATAAATAATTTATCAAACGCATTTTTTCAAAACTTTTGTTTCTATAATAGTCAGACGTTACTCAGGGTGGCTTAAGCAGGGCCTCCAGACAAAGCAAAGGCGAAGCAAGGAATCGAGGGCGCGAAGCAGCCTTTCCTCCTGCAAAACTCACGATTTTTCTTTGGATGCAGGCACAATGAACATAACAGGAATGTCTGCAAATACATACACACAGTAAGATCACTATCTTCACACCGACAAAAGGTGCCAAATGAAAACACATCAAGATAAGAAATGATTTATTTTCTTGCATTTAGTCATTGCTTTTCTTTCACAGGGCTAAGCACTGCCCTCATCATTGCATAAGGCTAAGCACTGCCTTTTTTTGCATGAGACTAAGCATTGTCTCCATTATTTACATGAGACTAAGCATTGTCTCCACATTGCATAAGGCTAAGAATTGCCTTTCTTTGCATGAGACTAAACACTGTCTCCATTCCTTGCATGAGGCTAAGCAGTGCCTCCATTATTGCATAAGACTAAACATTGTCTTTCCTTGACAGAGACTAACCATGGTATCATTTCCTTGCATGAGACTAAGCATTGTCTCTACTCCTTGCATAGGGCTAAACACTTCCCTCATCATTACATAAGGCTAAGTATTGCCTTTCCTTGCATGAGACTAAGCATTGTCTCTGTTCTTTGCACGAGGCTAAGCATTGCCTCCATTGTTGCATAAGTCTAGAAATTGCCTTTCCTTCCGTGAGACTAAACATTGTCTCCACTTTTTGCATTGGGCTATGAACTGCCCTCATCTCATACAAGACTAAACCGTGTCTCGTCTCATTCTCGTATATGACTAAGCATTACCTATTTCCTCTATCAAACGATCGATATCACCATATATTTGCATCTCATGGGCTGAAACATCACCATATTATCCGAAGGCATCATAGTCTGAGGGCATCATCCTCATAGACCGAAGACATCATGCCATGGCCGGAGGATCTCTCGAAATTGCATATCATTATTCAAAGGCATCACAGTCCAGAGGCACCATCTTCATGGCCCGAGGACACCATTCCATTGTCTGTGAATACCTTATCATACGCTTCATGGCCCAGGACGTCATGGTCTAAGGACATCATCCTCATCGTCCGAAGACAACACTTATGGTCCAAAGGGAATTTTTATCATGTTTAAATTTTTGCCATAACCTATATATATTCGCATTCACCGTGTTTTAAGTTTTGCAGGTAACTCGGAAGGTAACCGTTCTACAAACAGGAGCAATTCTCGCTCTGGTTTCCATTCACAACGTTCACATCCTTCGATCACCTCAAATGTAACCGATGATTAGCAATTGATTACCCTTTGTTCTATAACCGTTCAAATATTCGCCTTATACATCTATAACGTTCAAATTCGCATTCACGGCTCCACCTAAATTATCTATTACCTATGACACTACCCTACCCAAAAGATCCTTTTTTAGAAGCATATGACCGCTCTTATAACAACTTCATCAGTTTCGTTCGACGTTGGATCCAGAACTACACATAGTCTGATTCTCGTAACACCAGGGATAAGAACCAGGGTTTGGACCCCATTTTTTTCAAAATACATCATTCCTCACTCGCATCGGACAAAATTGGTCATTATTTTCATTACCCGACAACTTTTTCATTATTTTCGGGTAAAGAGGGGTAGTTGTTGATACCCAATTTTGCCCTCATATTTTTTTTTCAAATAGTATATATAATTTCAAAATATCATTTTGCATCATTACTTAATTTACAAGAGTTATACAATTATTTTCTATAATTTTTATAATTTTAAAAAAAAGCTTTAAAATTAATTTTTCTTGCATTTAAATTACTTGAATATTTATTAATTACCCCTTAAATTATTTTGTGATGAATTAATTATCCAAAGTTATTATTTGCATCAACATATATGTTTCATAATATTTTACTTTATTTTATATAAGTATATTTGTATTTTTAAGCTATTTACATAATTTTGCAATAATAGCCTATATGTTGTGCATAATTATATTTTTATTACATTATTTGTACCCAAATAACATTTTATATTTTTACGATGTAAAATTATTATATTCAAGCATCTTACTACATAAATAATATTTTTAATTGTTTGTTAGTTACTTTTTATAAATATGTTTTATAATTGTTCGTATATTTAATTTGTTGCCCAAATTTGGGGCTAATTCTGAACCAAACAAACCCAAATCACTGGCCTAGAGATCCCCAATCCTTAGCCCAACCTCCTTTGGCCCAAACCAAACGACCCATCTCCCAAACCTGATCGGGACCCGTTATAACGACTCGCTCTGTTTTCTTCTAATCCTAGCCGTTGATCTCTCAAGATCAACGGACCACAATCACCCCTCTGCTTTAAACTAACCAAACCCACCCGAAACCCTACCATTTCTCTAAGACCGCCGTCCCTAAATCCTCTCTTCTCCTCTCCTCTCCTCTCAAACCCTAGCAGCTGCCTCCCTTATTCTGTCCATCTTCGACCTCAACATAGAATCACTCCATGATTCCATTTCCATTTATGCTCTGTCTCATTATTTCTTACATAATTTTGGTATCACATAGTACTCGCCTATTTTTGGCAAGTGCCAGGCTCCGAATCGAGGGAATCAAGCTCCATTTTGTTTAAATCCAAATGATATTTCGTCTGTATACACTCATTACTAGGTTGTATGGGTCCGATTCAGTAATATCTCTGACTATTTATGTTCTCCTTCTTGAACTAGGATTTACCCGATTTTTCTCCTAAATTTATTCTGAATTGATTTTCCAAGCTTTTCTTTCCTTATTTTTGTGTTTGATTAATTCTTTTTCCTTGTTTTTTTGTTCAATTTTACTACTATATAAACCCCTCTCCTAACCCCCTTTAACGAACCTTAATCATTGTTATTCTCTCATACTCTCACTCACTCGATACTATTCTAAATCTATTGCTCTTGGCCGGCTGAAAGTCAAGGCCATCGGAACCCTCTCTAATGACCTCCCTAGTGCGGGCATTGTTTGGGGCTCATTTGAGGCTCATGTGAACTCTGACGCACTAGGATTTGTGTCTTTTGGTTGTTCTCTTTCCTGGTGATATTCAAGTTGTTTCTGACACTTATCCTTATTTTCTATTTTATTTGTTGAATCTGCAAACTGGTGAGTGTCTTGACTTTTGCATTTCTATCCTTTTTTGCTTGTTTACGATGCTTCGCATATCCATATTGTTTGAACCAATATGACTCCAATATTGTGTTGTAATCATTGGCAATTTTACTTGCATTGTAGCTATTCTGCAATTCTAGTCTCCTAGTGTCACAACCTGCCTAATTCTTTACACTTCTATGTGTTTAGCTTGAATAACTTTGTATCTCTAAGTTTGCTTTGTTGTTCTGCTGTTTATTATGAGTTTGTCCCATACCTTGTTTCGGATTCTCGCACTTAAATTCCTAGGGAATCATCTCTTACCTAGAATTTACCTTAATGAACTTTTATTGATAATTTCTTTTTGTGAACTCTGTTTTTTACCTGCTTACATGAACCATATTTGTTATCGCAATATTTTAACAAAACCTGTTACTTTGTTCTGGTGCTTGGTTAATCATGTATTCTTTGGTATTGCTTATGCTTCTAGTTGAATCCCAATACTTCTAGGTTCCATGATCATGCATAGTCGACTAGCTTAAGTTCTGAGTCTATATGTTCTATTTAACTTTAAGATAATATTTCTTCCTGCCATGACACCTTTGGACTTTGATATCTTTGTGTTATACTTAGCATGATTGGGCTTCTCATTGATTGCTTGCTTGTCTGTTTGTCGTGTATAATTGTCATTTCCTGACTATGACTATGTCTGACCATTCATGACTTAGACTCCTAGGTTTTAAAATCCTTTTAGGCTAATGCTCTATTCTGAACTCATTCTGAAAACATTAGCATGTTCACATCGTATGTGCCTAATATATTTACCATGTTAATCTAAAATGAAATGTCTCCTTAACTTTCCTAGTATTATGTCTATCTTTAGCATGCTGTCACCCACTTAATGATGTAACCTATGTTGAATTTACCATGTTTCAAGTTGAGTATATTGACTCTCCTAGTTCCATGTTCTTTATTTAATCAGTGTTGTCAATCTGCTTCTAAATTGCTAATGTGTTTATGAATCCTGCTAAATGTCATACAACCTCGTCTCTATGAGGTGTTTCTTTAGAACTGTTTGGTTGGTTTCCATGTATGGCCGATTAATTTATTTGGTAAATTGGTCAATATTAGGTTGGATATGAGTCCATGTGTGGCTTTGGGATGTGCAAATGGGCATACTCTCCTGTTTTGGGGAAGAGTTTGGATCTGTGCCTGCTATCCGAATAAAAGAGTCTACTGAAGGCCTAGGCAGTGCTGGGGTTAACTCTTCTTAAGTCTGCCCTATTTGTTGGGCATGTAATCATTTTGGTTCTGTAATATGCTAAGTTTGTTTCTTTCCTTTCCTTTTTTTTTATCTTTGGTCATGTAATAATTTTTAAACAAACGATGGGGGAGATTAGTGAAAAGGGCTAGGGTATTCTAATGCTTGCATAAAAGGGTAGAAAATATGCCTATAGGGTCTATGCGTTATATTTGTTATTTTGTTCAGCATGCCTTATATGTTATTTTGTTTAGTATGTTGTACACTAATAGAAAGCATGTCTATAGGAATCACACACACACTTCACTTAACTTGTTAAAACATGTTGGTTCAATTAATTGTTATAATTTTTATATATGTACTACTAGACGCTTCTATATAGCATTCCTATAGGATACAATAACACATGTTTTGCTAATGTCCACCTAGATACCATGTCTATAGGGTTTCAATTAATTAATCAATCAACTGCTTTTATTGCTCTTAACACGTTGTTCCTTTAGATATCATGACTATAGGATCTTAATCAATCAATCGACTACTTTCGTTACTTTCATTACACTGCCCCGCCTAGATGACATGCCTATAAGGATGAAGTACTACAAAATCAAGTTCAATTCTCATTCCTGCCTATGGCATATTGTCTGTCACGACCTAAATTCCCAATTTGTCATGATGGCGCCTATCTCAATACTAGGCAAGCCGATAATCTCCATAAACCATAATTTCTCTTTAAGTTTGAAAATGTAATATTTAAATACAGTACAAAATCCCACAAATACTGATACGAACACTTCTCAAAACTTGGTGTCACGGAGTACATGAGCATCTAATATGAATACAAGTCTGGAAAATATAGTCTATAATAGTCTGAGACCAAATACAGTAAACAAGGAGATAAGGAAGTAGAGGGAATGTATGAGGTATTAATGGAATTTTCACGTGAGTTGGTAATGTGGGCTCGAGATGCCAAGTGATTATGATTCGGGATTTGGGATCGCGATTGTGATTATAAGGTATAGTACCCCGGGGTGATTCTTGTGTAAACCTTGTGTAAGAATGGTTGATTACTTGGTTGTTACTTGTTCTCCTTACTTGATTTCAGTGGTATCTTAACTGCGTTCTGATTACTTTGCGGCGTCATCACCTGTTTACTCCTTGATGCTAATCATTGCTTCTATTTTCCATTTGCTAGTGTTGTATTGTTATTCTTACCATATTTAGCCTTGTATTAATATTCGATCCTCTATTAGCTTTATATTCATACTTGTACAAGTTATTATGTCTAGTAGGCATCTTGACTGTACCTCGTCACTACTCCACCGAGGTTAGTCTTGATACTTAATGAGTACCGTTGTGGTGTGCTCATGCTACACTTCTGTACATCTTTTGTGCAGATCCAGGTACTTCGGAGTGTGTTGGTCGTTAGTTCACTGATTATGAGTGATGTGGAGACTTCAAGGTATACTTTTTATCCCATTCACAGGCCTCGGAGTCTCCTTCTGCTGTCTTTCATTACCATTGTTTATTCTTATTCCGTAATAATTTGTACTTAGAGATTTTCTAGTGAACTCAATAGAGCTTATGACTTGTACTACCGGTCTTGGGGTATTGTACATTTATTGATGGTTTTTGGTCATGTATAGAAATTATTGATTCGTGTTTAATGATTAATTGGTTTAAATCTGTAAATAACTCACTATGTGTTAGGTTTACATATTCCTAGGGACTAGGTGCCATAACGACTCCTAAGGAGCAATTTTGGGTCGTGACACGTTTGTGGATAATATTTCTCGAATGACTTGTATTTACTTTATGAAGAGTCGTTCTGAAGTGTTTACTCACTTTTTTGCCTTGTGTGCTGAAGTTAAAACTCAATTCAATGCTTCGGTATATATTCTAAGGGGTGATAATGCTAAAGAATACATGTTAGAATTATTTCAGTCATACACGAGACACCATGGTATTCTCCATCAGTCTTCATGTGTTGACACATCCTCTCAAAATGGAATTGTTGAGAGGAAGAATAGGCATCCACTTGAGACAACTCGGGCATTTTTATTCCACATAAAGGTTCCTAAATAGTTTTGGGCTGACATGGTCTCTACGGCCTGTTTTCTACTTAATCGTATGCCATCTACTGTGCTTGCTGGTAATGTGACTTACAGTGTCCCTTTTCCAAACAAGTCAATGTTTCTGGTGGTACCTAAGGTGTTTGGAAGCACATGTTACGTTCGAAATGTTCGATCATATGTTAAAGTTGGATCCTGAGGCATTAACGTATATTATTTTAGGCTATTCTCGCCTTCATAAGGGGTATCAATGTTATTTTGCCGGACTTGGTAAATATCTGGCGTCAACTAATGTGGTATTTTCAAAGACAAGACCATTATTCTATGCACCTCCTATCTCTACAAGTCTGGGAGAGGAAGATGAGTGGTTAATCTATTAGGTTATCCGTGATTTGACAAAAGGACTAGATGATGTTGTTCCTCCATTTCCTGGTTCTTCTATTGAGCACCAATTTATGCCACCACCTGCTCCATCTGCGCTAGCACCTACTCCATCTACGCTAGTAAGACCACCAATCACTCAAGTTCACTCAAGAAGGCGAGAGACCAATGATACATGTCCTACACCAATGTCTTCGTCATTAGACCCTCTTTTAGAGGACCTTGACCTCCCTATTGCTCTTCGCAAAGGTACACATACTCGCAAATACATATTTTTTGTCTCCTACGACCATTTATCCTCTACGACTAGTTGTTTGATTGCTTCTCTAGACTCCATATCTGTACCCAAAATAGTGAAGGAGGATTTGAATCATCGTAGGTGGTGTGATTCAATGCTTGAGGAGATACATGCCTTGGATGAAAATCACACTTGGGATTTGGTAAACTTGCCCAAGGGAAAGAAGGCATTGGGATGTAAATGGGTCTTTGCAATCAAAGTTAATCTTGATGGTTCTGTGGCCAGACTTAAGGCTAGGCTTGTAGCTAAGGGATATGTTCAGACATATGGTGTGGATTATTCAGACACATTCTCTCTGGTGGCCAAACTTACCTATGTCCGCCTATTTATATCCTTAGTTTCATCTCAGGATTGACCTTTACATAAGTTGGATATAAAGAATGCATTTCTTCATGGTGATCTCTAAGAAAAAGTGTATATGGAGCAACCACCCGATTTTGTTGCTCAAGGGGAGTATGAAAAAGTCTGTCATTTGAAGAAATCATTGCATGGCTTGAAGCAAAGCCCCCGTACTTGGTTTAGCAAGTTTAGTGAGGTCGTTCATGAATTTGGGCTGAAGAAGAGCAAATGTGATCACTCACTCTTCTATAGGCAATCAACAACTGGAATTATCCTCCTTGTTGTATATGTTGATGACATTATCATTATAGGAAATGATTCGGGAGAGATCTCCTCGCTCAAATCTTTCTTGCAGACTAGGTTTCACACGAAAGACTTGGTCCAACTAAAATACTTCTTGGGAGTAGAAGTCTCTAGGAGCAAGAAAGGAATTTTTGTGTCTCGGAGAAAGTATGTTCTCGACCTACTTGCAGAAACTGAAAAGTTGGCGGCTAAGCCTTGTAGTACTCCAATGGTTCATAATGTGCATCTCATGAAAGATGATGGTGATCTTTTTGATGATCTAGAGAGATACAGGAGGTTAGTTAAAAATTAAACTATCTTACTGTGACTTGTCCAGATATTTCTTTTGCAGTAAGTGTGGCTAGCCAGTTCATGTCCGCACCTACAATCAAACATTGGGCAGCTTTGGAGCAAATCTTATGCTACTTAAAAGGAGCACCTGGACTCGGCATATTATATAGCAATATCTAAGATTGATAAACGGTCTACTACTGGTTACTGTGTCTTTGTTGGTGGAAACTTGGTATCATGAAGAATCAAAAAACAAAATGATGTATCTCGTTCTAGTGTAGAATCCGAGTACAGAGCTATGGCGCAATTCACATGTGAGATTATGTGGATACATCATCTTTTAACTGAGATTGGGCTAACATTTCATACTACCCCAGCACAACTTTGGTGTGACAATCAAGTTGCCCTTCATATCGCCTCAAATCCGGTTTATCGTGAAAGAACTAAACATATTAAGATTGGCTGTTATTTTATTCGTGAGAAGATTCATGCGAATCTGATTTCCACTGGCTACGTAAAGACGGGAGAGCAACTAGCTGCTTTTTTCACAAAGGCGTTGAATGGAGCTCGAGTTGATTATCTTTGTAACAAGTTGGGCATGATCAATATCTATGCTACAACTTGAGGGGGGTGTTAGAGAATGCATGTAGACACTTTTCTATATATTGTTCATAGCATAGCATATCTTTAGTGATTGATAGAATCTCTCCTTTGATTATTTCCTTAATTAGCATAGCAATGTAAATGTATATGTACTTACTGATCACTTTGTGGAATAGAAGACAAAAAAGTTGCTCCACTGTCTCTGCATTTTACAAAGTACAATTACTCTCACTGTTGTTAGTATTTGAGATGAGCATCTGACTGAAGATTGAGATTGGAAATTGCCAGTTTCATGCTTGCTGTAACTGAAGGTTACAGCTGCAACACGAGTCACATTCTTTAATTAATTCTATCAAGGCATTCACGCAGAAAGTAAGATTTTCTGCTTTAGCTTTGCACTATATGTAATTGCCAGATTTTCCTTGACCATTCTAACAAGTTCAAGACTATCTACCAGAAATTGCAAGATATTTCCATGTAATTCCTTTAATGAATGTACAAGAAACAGTATACGTGTGATATTTCACAACAGCTGCTGATCTAGATTTTTGCCAAAGCAAGTCGAGTTAAACCTCAAGAGAAGATTGAAGAATAGGACTGCGCCGCGAGATGTACAGAGGATATAAGATTCTTGAATTCCATCATTCGGTGCTTGGTTTCCTCTGTTGTCATATTCTCGGTGTCTCTTAGAACCTGAGAAATGTAATTCAGTGAGGAATCATAAACTGCTGAACTACTATATATAAATGTTAGACTACTTGGAATATGAATAGTTTAGACAATGGTAAAATATATTTTAACCAGAATAAAGAGATCAGACTATCAGCTTCTTTTGCAAAAGTTTGTTCACATCTAAAGTTAATTTAAGATGTCACTCACAATACGAACATTTGAGCCGAGGGTCTTTCAGAAATAGTCTCTGTAATTGTACCTTCATAAGATAGGGGTAAGAACTGTATACATACTACCCTACCCATACCTAACTTGTGAGAATATAATGGGTATGTTGTTGTTTTACTCACAATATGAACATATGTAGCCAACATATGAAGAAAGTAAAGGCCGTTACAGCCACAAAAATAAGTCACGTGCAAATGTATTATTCAATGGACAAACATGTTGCATTTATTTCATTTTTAACCAAATAATTCAACCTTTTGCTCCTAATTCAGTTAGGTGACATTTCTTGTAACTGAAAAATTTAAGAATAAGCTATGGTTGAATTTGTATTATTAAATGCTCATTAATTGAAAATGAGAAATAAATATAACATCCTAAAGAGAAAGAAACCAAAAAGAGAAATTAAAAGAAAATGGTGTGTCTCTCTGGTGCCACTTCCCTCTTTATATGCATTTTCCTAATATTCACATTCATTCCTCATATATCTTTGGCTGATCATAATGATCTTGAAGACTCTCTTCAATCGGCCTATGATTTGGCGCGAATGACAGAATCAGGTTTTTTTGTGGCTGATTACCAATATTTTAGATCTTGAATTAGCGATTAAGGAAGTCCGTGAAGGACAGTTCAAAGATCTCATCAAACACATTGATGAAGCTCTTAATCAGATCAAAATTTGTTTAGAATCAAATCCACCAGATCAAGATGTTTATTATCTTGAACTACTAATCAAGAATATTAAGAAAGAAGCTCTCTCAAGATTAAGAAATCAAGGATCAGGACCAGCCTTAACCCCTGCCTAACTTAGTGACTTAGTATTAAGCATTTGTGTTCACTCTTATATAGTTAATCTCACATTGTGCATTTCTTCTAATTTATAAGGTTAATTACCGGACTGGTTTGTCCTTACTCCTTACTGTTGTTAGTAATTCAAATCAGCATATGCTTTTAGAATGTAAGGTTGGAACTTGCCATTTTTATGTTATGGCTGCAATTCGATTTTACATTCCTGTCCAATCTTTTCTTGGATAACTATGTGTGCCTTTTAGGAAAAAATGCTAATTATGTACATTGCGAATGTCACTTGTAACAATTGATGATCTCGATAATGATGTTTGAACAAATATAATAATTAAGTGTGCAAACATGTTAATGTTAGGTGTGTTTCTGCTGATGCAACTTCTGTAAATTGCATATTTTGATGTCTGGCGAATAACGAAGAATTGAATTAGAATGGAACCAGTTCCAAAAAAAGTCTTGTAGTATCGTTCTTTAAAGGTCTTACTGCAAGAATTCTCTTTCTCATTTTCATTTTTCTCTTTTTTGATAGAACCTCTTCTGCATTTTCTTCAAGATAATCATCATCCTCGCAATTCCTGAATCTGCTGCTCTTAATTTGCGTTGTAATTGAATTCCAGTAATCAAGGAGAAGAAGTTCATGTTTCTGCTTCTAGCTCTAGGCTTGTGACATGCACTAAATGTCTTACTTGAAGTCAGAGAGTGTATTGGATTATATTAAGTCATTGATAAACACTTCTGAACCAGCAATCTAAGGCTTTTTACAGTTTTACATTTTTGTTTGAACGTATAAAAGAGCAACAAATGGTAGACGAATTATGATACTACACAACAGCTGCTGATGCAGGTGTTGCCAAAGCAGGTAGAGTTAAACCTCAGGAAAGGAGAATGAAGGAAAGAGCTGCACCGCGAGATCTATAGAGGATATACAATTCTTGAATTCCATCATTCGGTGCTTGGTTTCCTCTGTTGCCAGATTCGTGGTGTCTCTTAGAACCTGCTAAATATAATTCAGTTAGAAATGATAAAGTGCTGAACTACTAATCCTGAATGAAAATTAATTGAGTGCTGTATATATGATATCTGTAGCAAATAAGAGTACAGGCTTATACTTCTGAAGAAATATTCATATAGGAAATATAGTTAAGCAGTGTTAGTTGATGAATATGGAATATTTACCTCTTCAATGATATCGAGAATTTTTGGAATATTCGTGTTGTTAAGGCCCAAAATATCTCTATCTAACCTGAAATTTATTGATAGGATATTAAACAACATAGAATTTTAATGAATGAACACATAAGGAAGTTTGCAACATACTTTTCAATCAGTAAAGAAAGATGTTCATGTGCAGCTTGCGCTTCGATCAAATCATTCTTTAATGGAAACGAGTTTAACCATAATGAAACTACCTGTAGAAGAACACTGAACAATATGAGATTTCTAAAGAGGATAGAAAAGGAAAATGTGAATCACAATGCACAGTTTTGGGAAATTAACAATTATGATACCTCAGCTATAATTTGCTCGTCGTGATTATGAAAGTGCAATAGCTTTCCAAGAGCCGAAACAGCAACATCATGTGCTGTTGCTTTATCCAATTGCTTGATAATGGTACATAGAGTGGAAGCAACTTCTGTAGAAGAAAAGGATATTTGAATAATTAGAACACTTCAAAGAATAGTCTTTCTAAATATGAGACTCATTGATGTAACTGACCAGTGAAAGGAATTTCAGGTTGTTTTCCTCCAAATTCTGAAATTAGACCAAGTCCACGTGCCGCTTCCTGGAGAAAATAATCAAATTCTTCCTAATTCTTGCACTAGCAACAGAATATATGTTTCATCAAAGTATAGTTTAACTGAGCAAGTCATAATTAATAACCTTTTGGACATTCTGGTTTTCGGTTTTGCAGGCTTGCAGGATCAGTGGAAGATGTTTACGAGAATACCTATTTCAAAAATATGTTAATCCACAGGCGCGAAGAATGTTTGTTTTCATTTAATCAGGATCAAGCAAGTTACCTAAGAGCAGCTCCTATACATTTCAGACAGACTTCATTGAAGGTTAAAAGTGCAATTTGCTTCTCTTTTGCTGTCGTGTCATTTCCCTGCATGAAGATCATATCAAGTTATGACAAAAACTTATGATCCCAAACTTATAATTGCAGTATATTTTGGAGGTAAAGGGTCTCTTTTTCCCTTGTATTTATTGATGAAGAGAACTTACCAGCATATCTTTTATACATTCCAAAAGTTCGTCCACGAAAGTCCAGGAGCTTTTCTTATATATCTTGATCAGTGTGCTGAAGTAGTTTACAACCTGTACCAAAAAAAGGCTTAACAAAGTGACAGAAATATAGGAAAATTCTGTCATAAGTAATCGGAGATTTTTCAGACCTGTTTAATGATTTCTTTTTCCAGCTGAGTCGCATTTTCCTCTTTCGAAAACTGTTTTGTTGATGTTGCTTTCAGCACCTGTATTATCGCATTAGCTATACGTTCAATCTTCTTTTCACTAAGAAATGCTCCAGAAATCTGTAGAGAGAGTTGTCAGGACAAATTGCACATATCAAACAGCCAAAATATGAAAAGAAAGAAACAGATTTATTATTTGATAACACTATGAAATGACCAACCTTTATACATTTGCTTAATGATTTCAATATGTTTGCGCAAATTTCACTGTCAGTTTCCTGCATATAAATTGTAACTCAACCTTTACTGAAAACAACAAACAGAATGAAAAAAATGGTATAAACTGTGATATCATGTTCAAATAGAATAAATACTGGAGGTTACCTTATTCAAAGCTTCTAGTAGGGATGGTACAACTCGGCGCACCAGTTTATTCAGATAGGAATTTGTAAGGCTGAAAGCAGCAACTTGGGAATGGCTTGAACAACAATTAGGTAACCTCCAAATTGCTTCTTTCTTCTCAATAGAGAGTTTTGCTGAAAGCAACAGCTTCGGCATGGCTTGGACAAAAATCAGGTATTAGAAATACATAATAGAAGGGAAAAAGAACAGATAAAGTCAAAGAATAGGGAGAATGAAATAAAGGGAGATACCTGAAACAGCTATATTTCTAATATCACCATCATGAAATATCACAAGTGGTATCAATATGTCAGAAACCTGCGCAAATAACGTTTACATGATGTCAAATTTGAATAAAAAAGTCATATGCAGAATGAAAAAACCATAGCTTCAAAACCAACCTCATCGATCCATGGGAAGAGATTTTCTTTGAACTTACTAGTTAAGCGAAATAAGACTTTACACGCCATAAGTTTCTCCGTCAGAACAACACGTTCTCTGGCACTGTAGAGAACTGCAGTGTGTTAGTAGAAAGCCAAAGTATGTTAAGAATCTTAAGGAACAAGTCTTCAAATTTCAGCTAGAAAAATCCACCTTATTCATGCTCCGCACAGCAACTTGTCCGGTCAATATTACTTATCTATGCTAAACTTGGTTACCTATTAATTCTAGTTGCCAACTTAAGCATATGTTTAATGCCATTTCCGGTCACTTATTTAGCAGAAATATAGTACAATTTTCAGCTGAAAAGTGTGGAAACTAACCATCCAATTAGTCATGAAACAATTTTGAAGTTTGAGCATAACTTTTGGCGATCATTAGACAGATAAAAGTATATAAAGTAGAGACGAACCTCCAATCAACTATTTCGTCGATTTCTTCATCTCTAAAGCCAAGTCTAGCAGACTGGAGCAAATTAGGCATAAGATCTTTCACATATGGATAAAAACCAGATCCGAAACAACTAAGAAGCTCCGCCCATGCCTTCCACATAAATAGAGAACACATTATATTGGAGCACTTAGGTAAAGTACACTTCATTTTCTTCAAATGGTTTGGATCATACATACTCGTAGAAGGGTGACTTTCAAACTATGATCATCCTCCGCTAGATACCATCGCACAGACAAGAGAAGGACCACGACCTTACATACATGAAAGTTCTCAATAAAATTAGTTATAGAGGCAAAATTATAATTATGTCGATAGACCTTAAATACTACAGATTTGAGTTCTTGTAAAAGAAGTAACAGAGAAATATCACATCTGCAGCATCTTTCTTAAATATATCCTCTCCAACAGCCATTGCAACTGTCCAAATGCACTCAAGAGCATTGTCTTGTAGCGATTTACTTGCAGCCCATGGCCAAATCATTGCATCAGCTAAGAATTTCTTTAGGTAAGTGATGACCAGATCATAGCATTTAGCGAAGAGATCCTGTTCAAAAGCTTGTCAGACACCACCATCAAATCGGAATCACTAAGGAAAAACTAAGTCAGAGTTTCTATCAAGATGGACCTTTGATGATCTTGCCACTGATGCTAGAATATTTAAGGCCTCGGCTTGCAGCACAGGACTTGGACTCTAACGGGAAGCAAAGAATGGATAAGTGAAGTGATCCATGTTAAACAAAAGCAAACAACATGTTTAAGCTAAAGAAAATGCCAATGCAAATCTAAACACCTTCAAATTAGCACAAAATGGTCTCTTCTTTTTCTTTGTCCTAGAAACCTTTACGCTGATCTAATTAAAAGTTATCAGTGTAATGGAACAGTACTTTTCATTCATTAAGATCATAGTCCAATACACTATAAACTGCCTAAAGTCAAATATAGGAGCATAATTTTGCTATAAACTGTCTACCTGGACGAGGGCAAGTAATTTGCTCACAATTGTGTCCAAGTAAGGCTCTAAAATGCATGAACTGCAACCCTCACAAAGGTAATTCATTGCCGAAGCAGCAACAGCCTACAAAAATTGATTTTTTGTCATAAAACAATAAGAGAGTTCACAATAAGGAGGATGACCGTAGAAAAATTTCATCAGAATTACGACTTAAAGTAGACGAACAAAACCCTGTCGTAGTTGCTTCCATGTCAAATAATACTGACAAGGAAAATACCATTAAATATTTGAATTTGACAAATGAATTGGGGAGAAAATGAAAAGCGCTATTAGCACAGATTATTCTTCCTCACCTGTCTGTCGGGATAGTGGTCATCTGCAAGCGCCAAATATAGCGAAGCAATAAGCCTGTGACCGTGTTTATCTCGCAGATCTGGAGACAGTTCTAAACTCATAGCTTTAATTGTTCCAATAGCAGCAAGACGAACATGGGGA
Organism: Nicotiana otophora; assembly: GCA_000715115.1. Lineage (NCBI taxonomy): Eukaryota > Viridiplantae > Streptophyta > Magnoliopsida > Solanales > Solanaceae > Nicotiana > Nicotiana otophora. The sequence goes on from AWOL01S0000919.1 coordinate 26,450, forward strand.
GAAGAATCTAGCATTGATTTCAAGACCATATTCATCACTTCAGAAAGATGATCCCTCATCGCCTGAGAGGAATAAAAGAATTCCAACGGTACTTTAGGTAAAATTAGAGTCACAACTTATAAAGGAGTTCAACTTAGAAAGAATAAATAAGTATTCATTCTCCAAACCAACTATCCTATCATATACATATACTACATACACACATACACATATATTTATATATGTTATGTAAATGTGTATATGCTTAGCAATCTACTTGTAGAAGTGACCATTTTTAGCAATCAATTTTCTGATCAAACTACATATATCCAAACGAGGAGCAGTCTTGAGCGCACAAGAAAAGCATTAAATTCAACAATATGCAAAACCTTGGCATATACCTTTGCACATCCGTTTGCAATGACACCAATGACTGTAACTGCGGCATATCGTTTCTGCCATTCCGCGGCAGCCATATAAGTTGGCAATTCCTTGAGTAAAACAGGCATACGAATTTGATCACCCGTTGCCATTGAAATCCTATACATAAAAGTTACTCCAAGAAGATAATTTCGCGAAGTTCCCAAACATAAACCATTCACATAGTCTACATCACCCATTGGATCATCCTCAATACGCGAAATCATCTCAACCAACTCAAAAAACAGCCTTCTTAGGATCTTCTTACCTACCCTTTTTATCACATAATCATCAAAAGCGCTCATCATTTCTACAGCAAGATATCTTGTATATTCTAAGAATCGATTATTCTCAGCAATGGTAACCATAGTATCAAACACTTCATCCAAATGTGACTCGAAAAATCTTGGCTCAACCCAAGCTAACTCGACTAATTTCCTTAGACTTTCCTGCGCATACCCCTCCTCGTTATCATTAATGAGAAAACTCAATACCCCTTTTATCATTGGCATTAGTAGACCATTTAACAGAAAATAATAATCACTAGACATTTGTCCAACAAGATGAATTGAAGCAGCCAAGGCTAAACGTTTTCTCATTTCATTGAAAGAATTAAGCTTATCCAAGAAGTCTAAATAGAGATTGTTAACATAAGGTTCCAATTGTTTACGTAGACACATTGGCAACTTCAAAAAGAACATAAGGGCAAAATCTTGAACGTATGACGGACCGGAACGTAGACGCTCGTAAAAGCAACTGAGCATACCCGGCCACTCGCCTTGTTCCTTGGTAATAATACAGTTGAATACCTCAGATACTGTCTTCCAGATTGGCTTACAAATTCTACTGGAATTTTCTTGTCTAAGAATTTCAAGAAACGCGATTTTAAGATCGGTTTTGATCATGGGGGAGATGAAATTCCACACACTCTCATAATGACTTGGCGAATCGATGAGATTCTGAAGAAGAGATGCACATTCGGATTTGATTTTAGGGCGAGTCAGAGAGTGAAGTAAAACCTTTGAAATTTTCAAAGACAAGGCATTTGGGTATTCACGCCTTAAGAAATAGTACAAGTTTTCGGCTTCTGATAAAACTGTTTCAATAGGTGATGCTAAGTTAGCAATGAGTGTTTCTATGGCGTCATGATTTGGAGAGCCAAGAATATCTCTGGCTTGCATTCGAAGAGCGTCTTTTTCGAAATTTCGAGGAGCTCTGGCTTTCTTCCGGGGCTTGTGATCATCATCAGCCATTACAGGGCGGAGCTTGTCGTTTCTTTTTGGAAGAATATCTGACTTTACAGAAAGGGGTTTGTCAATTTTGGAATTCGGAGGAGAAGCCATTGTAGAGAGAAGCAGAGAAGAGAGTCAAGTGTAAAGAGAAGGGGTTTTGGCGGGGGTTTAAATTCAGTTGCAGCCGTTTTCTCATTTGGCGGTTATCAACGGTCTTACCTGCCTACGTGGAATAAAGACAAGAAAGATTCTTTTATTTATTTTTGAGTATAAATTTTCAAAATCTTTGTTTGGTTAATATACGAGTTATGTGAGATTGTAATGCATGAATTATTTATGTAGGGTATAATAATAAATTGGTTGTTATTGTATGGATAAAATATAGTGTAAAGATTATTATGAGGTAAATGATAATATTTTGTAATGTTTGTGTGAATAAATTTTTGCATAACTTAATGCATGTTATTATTTAATATTGTAGTAATTATTCGATGGACAGTATTTTTTAATCCCTTCAATCAAATACTGTATTATTTATCAGAGAATTTATATATACTAGAATATTTTCTAGCCCCTATAATCAAATGACCCCTAGAGTATACGCAATTAGAACGAGAAAATTATGCTCGCTAATTTCTTTTTCTTTTTTGGGTCCTTTTTAATTTCTTGATATCCATGTGTACGAATGTTCGTATGCTCTTCGACTTCTTTGTGTGGCTGAATGCATTATTTTTTTAATGAGCCTATGGCCTATGTGATAGATAAAGTATGTTCTTGTATCGAATGGCTAGTGCATTATAACATGTTTGTCCAAACTTTCAAAATCTATTTAACTTGAAAAATATTTTTTATGTAAATGCTTTTGGAAAATGTACTTTTGAGAGTAGTAATTTGTGTTTGGTTAATCAATTTGAAAAATATTTTTGCTAATTTTAGAGCAGCAATTAGTTCTTGATCAAAGTTCAAAATATGCTTCTTAGGGAAAGCTATTTTTTCAGCTTCTGCTACTACCCAAATTTTTTTTTTTTTAAAAGTTTAGCCAAACACTTAAACTCTCTAATATATATATATATATATTAAAAAAATATTTTTGGCTTCCCACCAAGTTGAAAAAAATCACTTTTGACTTCCCAAAAGCTTGATCAAACAGGCTATTAATAGGCGTTTGGACATCATTTAGTTCTGATTTGAAAAGAAAATAGTATTTGGAGTTAAAGTTGAATTGCAAGTTCAAATTATGTCTGGACATAAAATAAAGTTCAAGTTTTGTGAGTGAAAAATTGCAAAACTTGAAAATTTCCTAAAACATGTTCATAAAATTGCAAGTGCTATATTTCAAGTTTGAAGCTAAATAATAGGCCAATTCAATAAATAAATAGTCATTTGAAATGATCTTCAAATATTATTTCAATTATTACTTGCAATTCAAATTTGTCGAAGCTCCAAAGTAAGTATCGATTGCCATGGTGAAAAACCAAAAATTTATTATTACTACTTGTAGTTTAATAACTACATATTGAGCTCCTTGAACTATTATATGGACTCAAACTCGCTTTTCTGTACATGGACTTAAACCTCTAAAAGTCCATATAGATGCTCAAAGCAGTTCTCCCCCTCCTACACAGCTCTCACCCCTTGTTTTCTAATATACTTAAGGATTGCAGGTACGTGCTCCGGTAGCTGGATAATCCCATCATACTACATACATACAGGGAGCAAAACAGGGTGGCTGATCTACTTGCAAATTTTGGATGCACTATGGAGGCCAACACTGTCCCGTGACTATGTTAACTTGTCACGACCCAAAATTAACTAGTCGTGATGTCACCTAACCCAACCTGCTAGGTAAGCCAGTTATCAACTATCCAATTCCAATAAAATTTAACAAGACAATTAAGTAAAATAAGATATCTAAATCTTATACCATAGTCCTAATGACTGGTAGTACAAATCATGAGTTTCTAAGATTAGAATTTGCAAAGCTGGTACGAATAATACATCATCTGTTCGAAATGTACATAAACAGACTTTTTATAAATCTAAGGCTACCATAAACAAGAAGCAGCTACGACCGGAACACAGTTCAAATCCATCTCACGTCGATCTCAGCAACATCAGCATCCAATATCTGCATGCAAGGTGCAGAAGTGTAGTATGAGTACAACCGACCCCATGTACTTAATAAGTAACAAACCTAACCTAAAGTAGTGACGAGCTGGAACAAAGGTCGGGTCCAACACCAATAGCCAATAACTGTCCATAACAACATAAAGCAAGTAATGAAAGAAGTAACTTAGAGATAAAATGCTCAGCTTAATCATGATTTCTGAAAATAGTTCTGTCTCTCAAGTGTATCAGTGAAAACTCAAGTCCTTTACGGAAGTTGCCAAAAATATGAGTAAGTTTGAAAACAGTAATTTTCCCAAAAATCCTTTCAACAATAAATAAGATGTTTCATTTTCTTTCTAGATAGCCAGTGAAAAATGCATCACTATGCCCATATGCCAATATGTGTGACAAGTCATGAATGACGTGATACCGTATAGCATGAGAAAAATGCATCTCTATGCTTGTATGTCAAATGTGCATGTCAATGCGATGCAACTCAGTGATAAACCCATATGTATACTCTCAGAGTATCATTTCACTCAGTCCTTCCAGTCACTCAATGTAACGACCCGACTTATCATTTTATGAATTAGCATCTCGTTCAGCGACTTAAGGTTCCAAGAAGTTTTGTGATGTGTATTATGACTTGCGTGTGTGATCAAGTTTAATTTTCGGATGATTCGGGATCAAATTGGAAGAACAATTCTTATTTAAGAAGCTTAAAAGAAAAGAGTTGACCGGAGAGTTGACTTTTGAGCAAACGACCCCGGAATAGAGTTTTGATGATTCCAACAGCTCCATATGGCGATTTTGGACTTAGGAGCATGTCCGAAAAATTATTTGGAAGCCCGTAACTAAATTAGGCTTGAAATGGCTAAAATAGAAATTTAAGTTTGGAAGTTTAACCGGGGAGTAGACTTTTTGATATCGGGACCAAAATTCAATTCTGAAAATTTGAATACCTCTATTATGTCATTTATGACTCGTGTGCAAAATTTGAAGTCATTCCGGATTGATTTGATATGTTTCGGCACGAGTTTTGGAATTTGGAAGATTTGGAAGTTTATGAGTTCGATTTGTGGTGTGATTCGTAGTTTCGACGTTGTTTAATGTGGCTTGAGGCCTCGAGCAGGTACGTGTTATGTTTTAGGACTTGTTGATATGTTTGGTTGAGGTCCCGAGTGGCTCGGGTGAGTTCTGAGCGAGTCCGGGCATTTCAGCACTCTAACGATGTTATGGGATACTTGAAATGCGGAAAGCACATTTTTTAGTGCAGAAGTGCGGCCGCAAACTCCCAAAGTGTTGTAGCAATAGGAATTATGCGGACCGCACTTGAAGATATGCGGACCGCACTTGAAATTGTGCAATCCGCAGTTGAAATTATGCGGTCCGCATAATTCTTCTCGCGGCCGCAGAAAGGTGATTTCGCAGATTCGATGGTCCGACTTTGGAAGCTTATATCGTTTAATCTACAAGGAATTTGGAGATAATTCAAAAATGAAAGTTGTAGCTATTTGAATGTAGTTTCCAGAAAGGTATATCATTAATTATTTGGACATATGTAGAGAAAGTTATATGTTAATTTACTGAAACCTGGTAGTGCAGAACTGCTGAAGTGCGGCCGCACAATTTGGAGTGCGACCGCAGCACCTGAGATGTGTGAACACACAAGCAAATGTGCGGTAAGCACAATGGGGATCAGATTTTGTACTATATGAATGAGGGTTTCATCTTATTTTTCAGTTTTGGACTTTGGGAGCTCGGTTTGTGGCGAGTTTTCGTGGGATTTTCAAGAAAATCATCGGGGTAAGTGATTCTAACTCGGATTTGGTTAACATACATGATTATATCATTGTTTTCATCATTTAATTAGTATTTTTATATGAAAATTTGGAAAAAATTATATAAATTTTATAAAACAAAAATTTAAGATTTGGAAGTCGATTCGTTATCGGAATTTGGTAAATTTGGTATGGTTGAACTCGTATCGGAATGGGTGTTCGGATTTCGTAAAGATTTTATCGGGTTCCGAGAGGCGAGCCCCGCGTTGACTTTGATTGACTCTTTAGAATGAAATTTTAAGTCGACGTTTTATTATCCGAAATTATTTCCTATGAATTTTAATGAAGTTATACAATTAATTGGGATAGATTTGAGTTGTCTGGAGGTCAATTCAAGCAAGAAAGCTATTTTGGAATATCAGCCTAACTTCAAAAAAGTAAGTATCTTGCCTAACCTCGTGTGGGGGAATTTTTCTTAGGCATTGAGTCTTATATGAAAATTATGTGATTGAAAAACCATGTACGCGACGTGACGAGTACATACTTGGTTTACATGTGCAAACTATATCGGTTAAAAATTCGTAGACACCCTTATGTATTAAATTGAAAAATTGTGAAAACTTATTAAATCCTTAATTTATCATGCCTCATTCCTTATTTGCTGTGTTTGCATTTATATGATAATTTGGTGTGATTGCGACTTGGAATTTTATGTGAATTCCATGTGTTTGTTTATTTGATATTTTCTGGAAATAATTATATTATGGATTTTTTCGTATGCAAATAATTAAATAAATAAGTTTAAATTGATGTATTAATATATTTATCAAAAAATTGGACTAAAGAAGGTGTCGTCTTATGCTGAGTTAATTTTCCTTCCTTGTTGCTGTTTTTGAGGTTTTATATACGTTGTGTGGAGTCTTGTGCTATTTTTGAGAGATTTATTGATTTTACTATATCATTGAAATTGGTTGTGGTCATTGAGCAAATTGTGATATGAATTGATTGCATTGTGTTATCGTGATAATATTCCGTGTAAATTGTTGTGTAATTTGAGTAATTATTATGAGGATATAATGGTGGCATTTCACTGTTGATATTATGTGGGTATAAGGGTGGTATTTCACTGTTATTATGTGTGTTGGGATATTGTCTGGGCGGAGTGATAAGGGTGGCTAATATATGGAGCGATAAGGGTGGTTATATGAGCGATAAGGGTGGCTATTGATATTGCCAGGGCAGAGGGATAAGGGAGGCAATTTTAGGAGTGATAAGGGTGGCTATATGAGAAATAAGGTTGGCTATTGTCAGGGATGATATGTGATGATGTAGAGTTATTGTGTTGGTATGTTTTATGTGATGATGTAGGGTTATTGTATTGGTAATTTTCATGTGATGTTGTGATTTTTTTGTGTTTATTTTTATATCTTGTGCAACTTGTCTTGTTGTTTGGGTAAACTTGATAATAGTCTGATCTATGTTGAAATTGGGAGCCTGTGGCTATTGCCATGCGGATTATCTTATATGGGATCGGGTTGCATGGGGCAACAGGTATGATTAATATTATATGGGATCGGGTTGCACGCCGCAACAGATATGAAATATGGGCACGAGGTGCCGGGGAAAATATGATGATGATATTGACACGTGAGTTTACCATGTGGTTGTGATAGAGATATTGGCACGAGGTGCCGTGAAAATATGAAAGTGGGCTTAGACCCATATTTTATAATTATGAGATGAGGTGTCACAAGGTGACTTTTATTTGAAAGGATTATATTCAAAATATTATTTGAAAGAATTATATTCGAAAGGATATTATTTGAAAGAATTATATTCGAAAGATATTTACAACAACAACAACAACCCAGTATAATCCCACTAGTGGGGTTTGGGGAGGGTAGTGTGTACGCAGACCTTACCCCTACTCTGGGGTAGAGAGGCTGTTTCCAAATGACCCTCGGCATCCTTCCCTCCAAGAACTCCCCACCTTGCTCTTGGGGTGACTCGAACTCACAACCTCTTGGTTGGAAGTGGAGGGTGCTTACCATCAGAGCAACCCACCTTGTCTATTCGAAAGATATTTATTTGAAAGAATTATATTCGAAGAATATTTAATTGAAAGAAGTATATTCGAAATATGTTTATTGGAAAGGATTATGTTCTAGAGGTTTCTATTGAAAAACTTATAGATTAAAGATGTATATTTTGAAGGACTTGATTATCCGTTGTACTTGTATTCATTACCTGTTTGAGCAATATTTATGGAGTTCTTGCTGCCTTGTTGTTTACATCACTAGTTGATTATTGTTGCTATCACTGCTATTTATTTTCTATTATTTTTGTATATTATATTGCACAGGTTATTAGACTATTGAGTGTCTTGATTGTACCTCGCCACTACTCCACCGAGGTTAGTCTTGGTACTTACTAGGTACCGACTGTGGTGTACTCATACTGTACTTCTGCACATTTTTGTGCAGAACCAGGTATTGAAGATATCGGACTCGGAAAGAGTTAGAGTGGGATTGCAAGGATTCAAGGTAGAGTTGCTTGGTCGCCGCAGTCCCTTGGAGTCTTTCCATTTTCTTGTATTGTTAATCGTTATTCAAACAGTATTAAGTATTAGATCCTTGAGATCATTTCATGTATTCAATTAGAGTTCGTGACTCCGTATTACCAGTCTTGGGAGGTTGTTTGTAATTATTTTCGATATTGGTTTCGATTATCTATATATATATAAAATGGCTTGAATTGTAATTATAACTGGCTTACTTAGTCTAAGAGACTAAGTGCCATCACGACGCATGTGGTAGGATTTTAGGTTGTGACAAGTTGGTATCAGAGCTCTAGGTTCATAGGTTCTACGAGTCACGAACGAGTCTAGTAGAGTCTTGCGGATCGGTACAAAGACGTCTGTGCTTATCTTCGAGAGGCTACAGAACTGTTAGGAAATTTTCACTTCTTCCATTCCTGTCGTGCGGATTTATTGATTGTGGAATTTGAGTGTCACGACCCAATTCTGGTTTAGGCCGTGATGGCGCCCAACATCGTTGCTAGGCAAGCCGACAGTGGACAATCTAGTGATTTTCATTTTTCCCTTCTTTTTTTTTAAGTTTTTCAAACAACTAACTTTCCTTAAACTTAAAGAATTTAATAAATAATGGAATTTAAAGTGAGAAAAACGAAAGCAGCTAAATGAAATCATAACCATATAAATACAACCCAAAAATCATAAGTCTACTAGTGAGTGTGCCAAGACCCGGTGTTACAAGTATATGGGCTACTAGTAGAATATATAAAAGAATCCTAATCTACTGCCTGAAATGGAATAGACAGAACAAATAAACAAAGGAAAGACTTTGGCTGCTGCAGGACGGCTCGGAAGGACAGCTCACTGTATAGTCTCGTAGCGGGGATCAAATATGCGCACCGAACTGGTAACCAGATGTACCTGCCTCATATCCTGCACAGTCAAGTGTAGAAGTGTAATGTGAGTACATAAATAACATGTACTCAGTAAGTATCCAGTCTAACCTCGTAGAAGTAGTACCGAGGGGTCGACTTTGACACTTACTATGGGCGAACAATGATATATCAAATTTTATACTAAGCATGGATTTCATGAACAATACTGAAAGCTCAAATATCAGGAAATAGTAAATTCTTTTTTCGCAAATATTAAACCCCGAGTTTAGTTTCATTATTTAACAGCTCGTATTTCAAGGCATTTTAAGCAATATAAATCATGAATAGTTCCAAAGATTTTCATGCGCATATTATATCGAGGTCGTACGGCTCGATCCAACTTAATATTTAAACTGTGCACTGCCGAGGGTCAAACGACACGAACATAGATGCATCTATCTGCTACCGAGGCGTTCGTCTCGCTCCACAAATAGAAAATATTTCAAATTACACACAAATTCTCATTTATAGTCAAGTGTTCCATTCCCAACCTTAAGTAAATGAATTTAACCTTTTACAATTCTTTTATCAACTTCCAATATGACTTAAGCAATTAACTCAACAAGTAGGAGTGCAAACACTTCAAGTATAGCATGGTGTGGGTCCTAGACTACCCGGACAATAGCATAAATAGTAGCTACGTACGGACTCTCATCACCTGGTATGTACGTATCCCCCACACGTAGGAGCACATATTAGTTATAATTTACCTATGGGGTTAATTCCCTCTTACAAGGTTAGAAAAGAGACTTACCTCGTCTCAAGGCTTACTTTCCGGTCCAAGATTTGTGCCCCACCCTCAATTTGGAGCCAAACGACTCGAAACTAGTCAAATGTTATATGAAATAATTAATACATGCTTAAAAGTTCATACCCTAACTATCAAAATGATTTCCCAAGCCTATTTGCAAATATCCTAAAACTCACCTCCTGGGCCCACATACCCGGATTCCGAAAATGTTTGAAGAAAGTTGTTACCCATAACCTTATGAATTCAAATATATGATTTTTTTCTAAATTCCATAACAAATTTCGTGGTTAAATCTCATTTTATCAAAAACCTAGGTTTTCACTTAAACCCATGATTTTTCACTAATTTATATGTTATTAGCTACCCTTAATCTATGTATTTAACTCAATATTGGTAGAAATCACTTACCCCCAAGTGCTAGGTGAAATCCCCTCCTTAAAAGCTGTCAAATCGCCCAAGAGTGAAAGAGAAATGTGATAAAAATGGCCTAAGTCCTGTATTAAATGAACCCTCTCTGCCGAGCGATTTTCGCACCTATGGTGCCTTGGCCACATCTGCGCGCAATTGCATCACAGGTGCGTTTTTCCTTCACCTGGACTTACTCCGCATCTGCGGACAGAAAGGGCTGCTTCTGCGAGCCTAGCCACACTTGCGATCACAGCTCTCGCACCTGCGGTCACGCAGGTGCGCCCAATCTTCCGCATTTGTGGTTCTTGGGCTGCCCTCGATATTTTGGTTCTGCGGCTCGTGGCTCACATCTACGAACCCGCACCTGCGACTGGCCAAGCGCAGGTGCGATTATGACAGATCTGGAAGCTTCAGTTGTTGCTCTAAGCTCCCAACTTGGCCCGAGCCTCGTCCGATCGGCACTCGGGGCCCCCGGGGCCCCGCCCGAACATACCAGCAATTTTGAAATCATAAAATGGAACGCCCAAAATAATATTAAAACTAAGAATCGCACCCGAAAACTCATTGAATCAAACTTATAAACATCAAGTTCTTCAATTTACTCCAAATACGCCGAAACGTACTTAAACTACCTGTATTGACACCAAATTTTGCGTGCAAGTCTTAAATGATATTACGAAACTATTCCCAGTCTCGACATTCCATTAGGACCTCGATATCACCAAAACCCGCTCCAAACCAAATTTAAAGAACTTATAAAGCCTTCAAAGAATCCACTTTCACCATTAGGCGCCAAAACGCTCCCGTGTCATCCAAAACCCGATCCGAACATACACCCAAGTCTGAAATCCTTATACGAACCTATTGGAACAGTCAAATCCTGATTCCGAGGTCCGTTACTTAAAATGTTGATCAAGTCAAACTTGGCCTTTTTAGCCAACCTTAAGGAACTAAGTGTTCCAATTTCAACCCGAACCCTTCCAAATCCCGAACTAACCATCCCCGCAAGTCATAAATTAATAAAAGCACGTAAGGGAAGTCTTATTTAGGGTAATGAGGTTCTAGAAAGTAAAACGACCAGTCGGGTCATTATATTTCCACCTCTTAAACAAATGTTCGTCCTCGAACGGGTTTAGATTCATACTTGGAGTGCTGAATAAGTGTGGTTATCTGCTCCGCATGTCCTCCTCGGACTCCCAGGTCTCCTACTCGACTGGTTAGCCCCTCCACTGAACCTTTACCGCGGAAATACTCTTGGATCTCAACTGGCGATCTTGCCTATCAATAATGGCAACTGGCTCCTCTTCATAACCCAGACTCTCATCTAACTAAATCGTGCTGAAGACTAACACATACGACAAGTCGGGGTGATACCTCCGGAGCATCGACACGTGGAAAACTGGGTGAACTCCCGATAGATTGGGAAGCAAAGCAAGCTCATAAGAAACCTCCCCAACTCGCCTCAACACCTCAAATGCGCCTATAAACCTTGGGCTTAGCTTGCCCTTCTTTCCGAATCTCATAATCACCTTCATCGACGAGACTTTCAATAGAACCTTCTCGCCCACCATAAACGATAAATCACGCGCCTTCTAATCTGCGTAACTCTTCTATCGGAACTGAGCTTTGCAAAGCCGCTCCTGAATCAACTTTACCTTATTCAAGGCATCCTTCACCAAATCAGTCACATTTACAACCTAGCCTCGCCGGGCTCAAACCACCTAATGGGAGAACGACACCGCCGACCATATAAAGCCTCGAATGGAGCCATCTCGACGCTGGACTGATAGCTGTTGTTGTAAGCAAACTTGGCCAAAGGAAAGAATCTATCCCACTGCCCTCCAAAGTCAATCACACATGCTCTGGGCATGTCCTCCAATATTTGAACTGTCCACTCCGACTGACCGTCGGTCTATGAATGAAATGCTATGTTCAGCTCTACGCGGGTCCCCAACTCACTCTGTACCACTCTTCAGAAATGTGATGTAAACTAAGGACCTCTGTCTGAAATGATGGAAATAGGCACACCATGCAGCCGAACTATCTCCTGGATATAAATCTGGGCCAATCTCTCTGAGGTATATATAGTCATCACAGGAATAAAGTGTGCCGACTTGGTCAATCTGTCTACAATGACCTAAACTGTATCAAACCTCATGAAAGTCTGCGGCAACCTAACTACGAAGTCCATAGTGATGCGCTCCCACTTCTACTCGGGTATAGTCATCTGTTGGAATAGGCCTCATGGCCGCTGGTGCTCATACTTAACCTGCTGGCAATTTAAGCATCTAGCTACATACTCAACTATGTCTTTCTTCATCTTCCGCCACCAATAATGTTGCTTCAGGTTGCGATACATCTTCGTAGTACCTGGGTGAATGGAATATCGGGAATTGTGCACCTCCTCTAGGTTCCTTTCCCTCAAGCCATCGACATTAGGAACACATAGACGAACCTGGAATCGCAGAACACCATCCTCGCCAATATAAAACCTCCTTGGCACCACCCTGTAGTACTGTTTCTCTAAGGACCGCCAAGTGCGGATCATCAAACTGTCGAGCCTTGATCTGCTCAAATAGTGAAGATTGGGCAATGACGCATGCAAGAACTCGGCTGGGCTCCAAAATATCCAACCTCACGAGTCTGTTAGCCAAGGACCGAATGTCTAAGGCTAGTGGCCTCTCCTCTACTGAAATGAATTCCAAGCTACCCATACTCTCTGCCTTTTTGCTCATGGAATCCGCGACCACATTCGCCTCGCCCGGATTATAAAGAATAGTGATGTCATAATCCTTCAGTAACTCAAGCCATCTGCGCTGCCTCAAATTGAGATCTCTTTGCTTGAACAAATGTTGCAAGCTGTGATGATTAGTGTAAACCTCACAAGACACCCCATAAAGGTAATGCCTCCAGATCTTAAGAGCATGAACAATCGCGGCTAACTCTAGGTCATGCACAAGGTAATTCCTCTCATGAATCTTCAACTTACGCGAAGCATATGCAATAACTTGCCCATCCTGCATTAGTACATAACCCAAACCAATGCGTGAAGTATCGCAATAAACTGTATACATCCCCAAACCGGAAGGCAACACTAGAACCGATGTTGTAGTCAAAGCTGTCTTGAGCTTCTGAAAGCTTGCCTCATAATCCTCGGACCAACGGAACGGAGCATCTTTCTGGGTCAATCTAGTCAAAGGTGTTGTAATATATGAAAAGCCATCCACAAACCGGCGATAATAACTTGCTAATCCCAAGAAACTCCTGATCTCAGTCGCCGAAGTGGGACGATGCCAACTCTGAACTGCCTCAATCTTCTTAGGATCTATCTTGATACCCTCGCCTGATACCAGATGCCCCAAGAATGCCACGGAATCTAACCAAAACTCACACTTGGAGAACTTAGCATATAGCTTCTGTTCCCGCAAGGTCTGAAGCACTACTCTCAAATGTTGCTCGTGCTCCTCCATGCTACGTGAATAAATCAAGATGTCATCAATGAAGACAATAATAAAGGAATCAATATAAGGCCCGAACACCATGTTCATCAAATCTATAAACTTCGTTGGGGCATTGGTCAAGCCAAAGGACATCACTAGAGACTCATAATGGCCATATCTAGTACGGAAGGCAGTCTTCGGAACATCTGAGTCCTGAATCTTCAACTGATGGTACCCCGATCTCAAGTCAATCTTAGAAAACACCCTAGCACCCTGCAATTGGTCAAACAAATCATCAATACGCGGAAACGAGTACTTGTTCTTAATGGTGACTTTGTTCAACTGGTGGTAATCAATGCACATATGCATAGTCTCATCTTTCTTCTTCACAAATAATACTGGTGCACCCCAAAGTGATACACTCGGCCTGACGAACCCCTTTGCTAGCAACTCCTCAAGTTGTTCCTCAACTCTTTCAATTCTTTCAGAGCCATACGGTATGGTGGGATAGATATAGGCTGAGTGCCTGGAGCTAAGTCAATACAGAAATCAATATCACGATCTGGTGGCATGCCTGGAAGTTCCGAAGGAAACACATCGGCGAACTCTCGAACTACTAACACTGAATTAATCATCGGAGACTCTGCGGTAGTATCCCGAACATAGGCTAGATAAGCCAAGCAACCCTTCTCGACCATATGTCGAGCCTTCAGAAAAGAGATGACCCGACTAGATGTACTGGCAGATGAACCCTTCCACTCCAACCTTGGCAACTCTGGCATCGCTAAGGTAACGGTTTTGGCATGAAAATCAAGGATGGCGTGATATGGGGATAGCCAGTCCATGCCTAGGATGACCTCAAAGTCGGTCATATCAAGCAACAAAAGATCCGCTTTAGTCTTATACCCATAAAACGTAACCACACAAGACCGATAAATCCGATCCACAACAACAGAATCGCCCATAGGAGTGGACACATAAATAGGAGTACCCAAGGGCTCACGAGGAATATCCAAAAAATGAGCAAACAGGGAAGACACATACGAATAGGTAGAACCTGGATTAAATAATACTGAAGCATCCCTACTGCAGACAGAGATAATACCTGTGATCACGACATCTGAGGCCACTGCATTCGGTCTGGCCGAAAAAGCATAAAATCTAACTAGAGCGCCACCTGGCTGGCCTCCGCCTGCCTGACCTCCACCTCTAGGGTTGGCCTCTACCCATCTGCCCTCCTCCTCTGGGCAGCCGGACGGCTAGTACGGCTACTAGAGCTGAAATCATGGGTTGTTGGCCCTGCTGCACTGCCTTGCCCCGAAGCCTGGGGAAAAATCTTTGCACATGACTAAGATCCTCGCACTCAAAACAACCTCTCGACGCGGCAATCAGCTGCCCTGAAGTCTGACCCTGGTGGCCTGAATACCCACCGGAAGAACCCTGAATAGCTGGTGGGCGATATGAACTCTCTGGCATGGCACTGAAGTAAGCCCTAGAAGAACCCTGAGGACTGGAGTACCCACTGGAAGGACCCTAAACAACTAGCGGTCGGTAAGAACTCTCCGGCATAGCGTAGAAATAGGGTCGCATTGGAGTACCCCATGGAGGCGGCAGTGCTGGATATGGGGGCCTATTGGGCTGACCCCTCCTGAACTGACCTCTGCCCCCAGCTGGGGCACCTCTGATCTCCCCGGAGTAACAGACCCTCTTGTCCTGATGCATTTTCTCCCTACCCCTCTGGTGATAGCCCTCGATCCTCCGACCAATCTCCACTACTAGCTGGTAGGAAGTCCCCATCTCTACCTCTCGGGCCATACTAGCCTGAATACCTGAGTGCAACCCCACAACAAACCTTCGCACCCGCTCTGCCTCAGTAGGGAGTATCATAAGTGCATGGCGAGACAGCTCGGGAAACCTCGCCTTTTAATCGGTTATGGACATCTGACCCTGCTGGAGCTGCTCAAACTGGAATCGCAACTCTTCCCTCTGAGAGGGTGGAATATACCTGTCCAAGAATAGGCGTGTGAACGTGCCCCAAGTCATGGGAGGAGAATCTCATGGTCTACCAAGAAGATAAGACTACCACCACCTACGTGCTCGGCTCTCCAACTAAAAGGTAGTGAAATCCACCCTATGAGACTCCAATATCCTCATGTTGTGCAGTCTGTCCCTGCACCTATCAATAAAGTCCTGAGGATCCTCGTGTCGCTCACCCCCAAAGACCGGAGGGTGAAGCCTAGTCCATCTGTCTAAAAGCTTTTGTGGCTCACCGGCCGCAGCTAGTCTAGGTTCAGGTACAGCTGTTGCGACTAGCTGGGCTCCACCCACGGGAGAGTGTCCAGGGTATGATATACAGCGGCTGCATGACCAGGAGTCTGAGCGGTAGAGGTCTGTGCTCCCCGTCTCGCTTGAGAGGTGGAAGGGTCTGCTGGAAATAAACCATCCTGAGGCATAGTGTCCATCAACCACAACATACGGCCCATGACCTCCTAAATGTCCGGTGCTTACATGAAATCTACCGGGACTGGCTCTGCTGGAGGCACCTCGCCCTTCTCCTCAATGATGGGATCCTCCATTGGATCCGTTGGTGGTGCAACTGGGGCAGCTCTGGGACGTCCTCGTCCCCTACCTCGGGTTGGTGCCCTCCCCCGGCCTCTGCCTCGGCCTCTAGCAACGGGGGAAGCAGCTCCTCCCAGGTCTAGAATGCCCGTCGTACGCGTTCTCACCATCTGTGAGAGAATGAGAGAAAGGAACTTAGTATACAATCAACTGCACGATATGAGATGAATAAAGAGTAGTTTCCTAACACCCTATATCCTCTCGAAGATAAGCACGGACGTCTACGCACCGATTCGCAAGTCTCTATTAGGTCTACCCATAACTTGTGAGACCTACGTGAACATAGTGCTCTGATACCATATTGTCACGACCCAATTCTGGTTTAGGCCGTGATAGCGCCCAGCACCGTTGCTAGGCAAGCCAACAGTGGACAATCTAGTGATTTTCATTTCCCCCATTTTTTTTTTATGTTTTTCGAACAACTAACTTTCCTTAAACTTAAAGAATTTAACAAATAACGAAATTTAAAGTGAGCAAAACGAAAGCAGCTAAATGAAATCATAACCATAGAAATACAACCCAAAAATCATAAGTTTACTAGTGTGTGTGCCAAGACATAGTATCACAAGTATATGAGCTACTAGTAGAATATACAAAAGAATCCTAATCTACTGCCAGAAATTTAGACAGAACAAATAAACAAAAGAAAGACTCTGGCTGCTGCAGGACGGCTCGGAAAGGCAGCTCACCATATAGTCTCGTAGCAGGGATCAAATATGTGCACCGAACTAGTAACCAGATGTACTTGCCTTAGATCATGTACACTTAAGTGCAGAAGTGTAGCGTGAGTACATAAACAACTTGTACCCGCTAAGTATCCAGTCTAATCTCGAAGAAGTAGTGACGAGGGGTCGACTTTGACACTTACTATGGGCCAACAATGATATATCAAACTTTATACTAAGCATGGATTTCATTAATAATACTGAAAGCTCAAATGTTAGGAAATAGTAAATTCTTCTTTCACTAATATTAAACCCCGAATTTAGTTTCATTATTTAACAACTTGTATTTCAAGGCATTTTAAGCAATATAAATCATGAATAGTTCCAAAGATTTTCATGCGCATATTATGCTGAGGTCGTACGGCCCGATCCATCTTAATATTGAAACTGTGCACTATCGAGGGTCGAACGACACGAACCATAGATCATCTATATGCTACCCAAGCGTTCGGCTCGCTCCACAAATAGAAAATATTTCAAATAACACACAAATTCTTATTTATAGTCAAGTTCCATTCGCAACCTTAAGTAAATGGATTTAACCTTTTGCAATTCTTTTATCAACTTTCAATATGACTTAAGCAATTAACTCAACAAGTAGGAGTGCAAACACTCCAAGTATAGCATGATATGGGTCCTAGACTACCCGGACAATAGCATAAATAGTAGCTACGTACGGACTCTCGTCACCTCGTACGTACGTAGCCCCCACACATAGGAGCACGTATTAGTTATAATTTAACTATGGGGTTAATTCCCTCTTACAAGGTTAGAAAAGAGACGTACCTCATCTCAAAGCTTACTTTCTGGTCCAAGACTTGTGCCAAACGACTCGAAACTAGTCAGATGTTATATGAAATAATTAATACATGCTTAAAAGTTCATACCCTAACTATCAAAAATGATTTCCCAAGCCTATTTGCAAAAATCCTAAAATTCACCCCCTTGGGCCCACGTGCCCGGATTCGAAAAATGTTTGAAGAAAGTTGTTACCCATAACCTTATGAATTCAAATATATGATTTTTACTAAATTTCATAAAACATTTCGTAGTTAAATCTCATTTTATCAAAAACCTAGGTTTTCACTTAAACCCATGATTCACAAATTTACAAGTTATTAGCTACCCTTAATCTATGTATTTAACTCAACATTGGTACAAATCACTTACCCCCAAGTGCTAGGTGAAATCCCCTCCTTAAAAGCTCTCAAATTGCCCAAGAGTGAAAGAAAAATGTGATAAAAATGGCCTAAGTCCCGTATTAAATGAACCTCTCTGCCCAGCGATTTTCGCACCTTTGGTGCCTTAGAGGCATCTGCGGTCTCGCACATGCGGCAATTGCCTCGCAGGTGCATTTTTCCTTCACCTGGACTTACTCCACATCTGCGGACAGAAGGGGGCGCTTCTGCGAGCCTAGCCGCACCTGCGACCATAGCTCTCGCACCTGCGGTCACGCAGGTGCGCCCAATCTTCCGCATCTGCGGTTCCTGGACTGCCCTCGATATTTTTCTTCTGCGAGCCCGCACCTGCGATTGGCCAAGCGTAGGTGTGCTTATGACAGATCTTGGAGTTTCAACTATTTCTCTAAGCTCCCAACATGGCATGAGCCTCGTCCGATCGGCACTGGGGCCCCGCCCGAACATACCCGCAAGTTTGAAATCATAAAACGGACTCGCTCGAACTCTCGGAATGCCCAAAACAACATTAAAACTAAGAATCGCACCCCAAAACTCATTGAATCAAACTTATAAACTTCAAGTTCTGCAATTTACTCCAAATGCGTCGAAACATACTTAAACTTCTCGGATTGATACCAAGTTTTGCCTGCAAGTCTTAAATGACATTACGAAACAATTCCCGGTCTCGAAATTCCATTAGGACATCGATATCACCAAAACCCGCTCCAACCAAAATTTAAAGAACTTCTAAAGCCTTCAAAGAACCAACTTTCACCATTAGGCGCCAAAACGCTTCCAGGTCATCCAAAACCCGATTAGAAAATACGCCCAAGTCTGAAATCATCATACGAACCTATTGGAACTGTCAAATCTCGATTCCGAGGTCATTTACTCAAATTATTGACTGAAGTCAAACTTGGCCTTTTTAGCCAACCTTAAGGAACCAAGTGTTTCAATTTCAAGTCGAACCCTTCCAAATCCCGAACTAACCATCTCCGCAAGTCATAAATTAATAAAAGCACATACAGGAAGTCTTATTTAGGGGAACATAATTCTAGAAAGTAAAACAAGCGATTTGGTCATTACATTGACCCTTTGTATCTCTATTCTCTCATAGATAGTAAGGACACGTACTACCGGGTCAGCTGAGAAGACACTCGCACATACTGCTAGGGCCGCAAGAGGCCGAGACTGAGGTAGAGGCCGAGGAAGGGAACGTGTCGTGACCAGAGCACATGTCAGAGTAGCGGTTCAAGAGCCGCCAGTAGCTCCAGTTGGGGGACAAGTTCCAGAGACACCTGTTGTTACCCCCAGACTTCAGGAAACTTTAGCGCAGTTCCTGAACATGTTTGGTATATTAACTCAGGAAGGATTGATCTCTGTTGCACCAAATATTTCACAGATTGGGGGAGGAGCTCAGACTCCTACTGCCCATAGTCTAGAGCAGTAAGTTCACATTAGTCAAGTTTCGGGTGTAGTGCCGGTACAACCTGTTATTCCGGTTCAGCCTGAGATCAGGCCAGAGGCATTAGAATAAGAACAAAAGAAACTTGAAAGGTTTAAAAGGTATAGTCCACCTACTATAGTGGCACAACTGCCGAGGATGCCCAGGAATTTCTAGAAAAGTGTCACAGTATTCTTCGCACCATAGGAATTGTGAAAGTGAGTGAAGTTGCCTTTACTACATTTCAGTTGTCAGGAGCAACGTCTCAGTAGTGGCAAGTTTATGAATGAGGTAGACCAACCGGTGCAATGCCACTAACTCTGGCTCAATTTTCAGAGATGTTTTTGAAAGAGTGTATTCTCCAGACTCTCCGGGATGCATGGCGCACAGAATTTGAACGGTTGTGTCAGGGCACCATGACGGTGTCAGAATATACTATCAGGTTCAGTGAGGTAGCCTGTCATGCACCTATCTTGGTACCTACAGTCAGAGAGCGGGTCTGTAGATTCATTGAGGGGCTCGATTATGATCATAAAATATGCATGGCTAGAGAGTTGCAAACTGATACTCCATTTCAGCAAGTAGTGGAGATTGTAAGGAGGATTGAGGGTGTTCTAGGTGAGGAAAAAGAGTCTAAGGAGGCCAAAAGGTCTCGAAGCGCTGGAGGGTTTAGTGGATTTTACTCTTCAGCTATGACCCATTATGGCGGAGGCTCGAACAGTCGGCCAGCTCAGTCCGCACATCAGATTATTCGGGGTGCTCTAGTTAGTTCTTATAGTACATTACCGACACGAGATTCTTAGAGTGATTATTCCAGTTATCCGGCACAAACTCAGTACGAGCATTCGCGATCTCAGAGGGGTTGTTGAGTATGGTGATACTAGGCACATCATGATAGATTGTCCCAGACTTGAGAGGGATGGATTTTATCAGAACAATCAGGCTATGGGCCCCAATGCAGTTACTACCCCACGTGCACAGCCAGTTAGGGGTGAAGGACAGGCGGGTAGAGGGCGCCCTAGAGGGAGAGGCCCAGCCCGTTGATATATTTGCTATGGTATGGATGAGACCACTACACCAGATGGTGTCGTTACAGCTATGATCCTAATTTATTATA
Organism: Nicotiana otophora; assembly: GCA_000715115.1. NCBI lineage: Eukaryota > Viridiplantae > Streptophyta > Magnoliopsida > Solanales > Solanaceae > Nicotiana > Nicotiana otophora. Next base: position 47,121 of record AWOL01S0000919.1, read on the forward strand.
AAAGGATATTTGTCCTTAATTGATTCGGCTCTGAATATTGAGGCGAGTCCCCCTATTATGCTCCGCTTATGGGTGAGCTTCGTAATTTTGTGACCCACTTATATGTTTATCCTGGTTGGGAGGTTTGATGATGTTAGCCCGTGTCTATTATTTTTATTTTTATTTTTGTACATCATTGAGGACTATAAGTCCAAATGTGACTTTTTATTACTCACTACAATGGGTTTTGATGTGATTTCGGAATAATTTAATTCAATTTTATGAATTATATGTCCTATTGGAATGAGGTTTCATTATGTGTTGTGAAAATTATTTACGAAATTTATTAAAAGAAAGAAAGAAAGGAAATGGAAAAATTTCAGTTGGCACAATGTGCAAAATACTTGTGATTCGGAGTTGAGGACGAGATCCTCGTATTTTTTTATGATGTAAAATATTTAAACTGGGCTACAAGCCACGGTGGAAGTTATATAAGGACGAGGTCCTTGTGGTGAAAAGTTTATGAGTGTAAATTCTCCCTTTGTGAAATTTAAATTGTACTATAAAACCGATAGGGAGTCATGCATGTTAGACTTATTTGATAATTCTTTTATGTGTTTCTGTGCATATTTAGCCATAATTGTGTTGTAAATATTGAAGTTTTAGCCACACGATGTGAGTGCCCAGGTGTCGTTAATTGTGACTCATTAATTCAGTTAAATTGTTGTCAATATTGCGAAAATTGGAAACGAGGGTTTCGTTAATATGAGATTAATTGAGGATGCTGGAATTAATTATGAATAGCTATTATGATCAGAGATGTGGTTATGGGCATATGTATAATGTGTGTGTAGGCACAAAATTGCTACAGCCGGTTGAGACTAACACAGTGTGTTAATATGAAAATTAGGCCTTTTTGAAAATATTTAGAGTGTAAGAAATTAGTTTTAAAATTTATAAATGTTGATAAAAGAGATAATCACAACTGATATGGTGTTGTCGGACCATGTTAAATTTGTGGTGGCATAGAATCACCAGCGAGTATGTTTGTAAGAACACACTCAGTACTTTAATGTCCTCAGAATAATTCTTGGCATGTTCGAGGACGAACGCATATTTAAGAGGGGGAGAATGTAACGACCCGACTTATCGTTTTGTGAATTAGCATCTCATTCAGCGACTTAAGGTTCCAAGCAGCTTTGTGATATGTATTATGACTTGCGTGTGTGATTGAGTTTGATTTTCGGATGATTCGGGATCAAATTGGAAGAATAATTCTTATTTAAGAAGCTTAAAAGAAAAGAATTGACCGGAGAGTTGACTTTTGAGCAAACGACCTTAGAATAGGGTTTAGATGATTCCAATAGCTCCTTATGGTGATTTTGGACTTAGGAGCGTGTCCGAAAAATTATTTGGAAGCCCGTGGCTAACTTAGGCTTGAAATGGCTAAAATAGAAATTTAAGTTTGGAAGTTTGACCGGGGAGTAGACTTTTTGATATCGGGGCCGGAATCCAATTTTGAAAATTTGAATGCTTCCATTATGTCATTTATTACTCGTGTGCAAAATTTAAAGTCATTCTGGATTGATTTGATATGTTTCGGCTTGAGTTTTGGAAGTTGGAAGATTTGGAAATTTATGAGTTCGATTTGTGGTGTGATTCTTAGTTTCGACGTTGTTTGATATGATTTGAGGCCTCGAGCAGGTCCGTGTTATATTTTAGGACTTGTTGGTATATTTGGTTGAGGTTCCGAGTGGCTCGGGTGAGTCCCGGGATGGGTTTTGAGCGAGTCCGGGCATTTCGGCACTCTAACGATATTATGGGACAATTGAAGTGCGGAGAACATATTTTTGAGTGCAGAAGTGTGACCGTAAACTCCCAAAGTACTGTAACAGTAGGAATTGTTCAGACCGCACTTGAAGATGTGCGGACCACAGTTGAAATTGTGCGGTCCGCAGAATTTTTCTCGCAGCCGTAGAAAGGTGATTTCGCAGATTTGATGGTACGACTTTGGAAGCTTATATTATTTAATCTACAAGGAATTTGGAGATGATTCAAAAACAAAAATTGTAGACCTTTGAATCTAGTTTCCAGAAAGATTCACCATTAATCATTTGGACATTTGTAGAGATATCTATGGTCAATTTACTGAAACCTGGTAGTGCAGAGCTGCTGAAGTGCGGCCGCACAATTCTGAGTGTGACTGCACAAAAATATGTGCGGTCAGCACAATGGGGATCAGATTTTATACTATATGAACAAGGGTTTATCTTATTTTTTATTTTTGGACTTTGGGAGCTCGGTTTGTGGCGATTTTTCGTGGGATTTTCAAGAAAATCATCGGGGTAGGTGATTCTAACTCAGATTTGGTTAATATACATGATTATATCATTGTTTTTATCATTTAATTAGTATTTTGAGATGAAAATTTGGAAAAAATTGTAGAAATTTTATAAAACGAAAATTTAAGATTTGAAGGTTGATTCGTCATCGGGATTTAGTAATTTTGGTATGGTTGAACTCGTATCGGAATGGGTATTCGAATTTCATGAAAATTCTATCGGGTTTCGAGAGGCGGGTCACGCGTTGACTTTGGTTGACTTTTTAGAATAAATTTTTAAGTCGACGTTTTTTATCCGGAATTGTTTCCGATGAATTTTAATGAAGTTATACAATTAATTTGGAGAGATTTCCGCTGTCTGGAGGTCAATTCAAACAAGAAAGCTATTTTGGAATATCAGCCTAACTTCAAAACGGTATGTATCTTGCCTAACCTTGTGTGGGAAATTTTCCCTAGGCATTGAGTCTTATGTGGAGATTGTGTAATTGAAAAACCATGTACGCGAGGTGACGAGTACGTACTTGGTTTATATGTGCAAACTATATCGGTTAAAAATTCATAGACACTCTTATGTATTAAATTGGAAAATTATAGAAACTTAGTAAATTCTTAATTTGTCATGCATCATTCCTTGTTTGCCGAGTTTGCATTTATATGATTATTTGGTGTGATTGCGACTTGGAATTTGATGTGAATTTCGTGTGTTTGTTGATTTGATATTTCCTAGAAATAATTATATTATGGATTTTTCTGTATGCAAATAATTAAATAAATAAGTTTAAATAGAGGTATTAATATATTTATCAAAAAGTTGGACTAAAGAAGGTGTCGTCTTATGCTGAGTTAATTTTCCTTCCTTGTTGTTATTTTCAAGGTTTTATATACGTTGTGTGAAGCCTTGGGCTATTTTTGATAAATTTATTGATTTTATTATATCATTGGAATTGGTTGTGGTCATTGGGCAAATTATGATATGAATTGATTGTTTTGTGTTGTCGTGATAATATTCCGTATAAATTGTTGTGGGATTTGAATTATTATTATGAGGATATAAGGGTGGCATTTCGCTGTTGATATTATGTGTGTATAAGGGTGGCATTTCACTATGGTTATGTGTATTGGGATATTGTCTGGGCGGAGTGATAAGGGTGGCTAATATACGAAGCGATAAGGGTAGCTATAAAAGCGATAAGGGTTGCTATTGATATTGTCAGGGCGGAGGGATAAGAGAGGCAATTGTAGGAGTGATAAGGGTGGCTATAGGAGAGATAAAGATGGCCATTGTCAGGGATGATATGCGATGATGTAGAGTTATTATGTTGGTAATTTTTATGTGATGATGTGGGGTTATTGCGTTGGTAATTTTCATGTGATGTTGTGATTTTCCTTGTGTTTATTTTTATATCTTGTGCAACTTGTCTTGTTGTTTCGGTAAACTTGATAATAATCTGATCTATGTTGAAAGTGGGAGCAAATGGCTATTTCCAGGCGGATTATGTTATAAGGGATCGGGTGGCACGCCGCAACAGGTATGATTAATGCTATATGGGATCGGGTTGCACGCTGCAACAGATATGAAATGTGGGCACGAGGTGCCGGGGAAAATATGATGATGATATTGGCACGTGAGTTGTCCGTGTGATTATGATAGAGATATTGGTACGAGATGCCGTGGAAATATAAAAGTTGGCTTAGACCCGTATTTTATAATTATGAGATGAGATGTCATAATGTGACATTTATTTGAAAGGATTATATTCAAAATATGATTTAAAAGAATTATATTCGAAAGGATATTATTTGAAAGAATTATATTCGAAAGGATATTATTTGAAAGAATTATATTCGAAAGATATTTATTTGAAAGAATTATATTCGAAGGATATTTAATTGAAAGAAGTATATTCGAAATATATTTATTGGAAAGGATTATATTTTAGAGATTTCTATTGAAAACCTTATAGATGAAAGATGTATATTTTGAAGGACTTGATTATTGGTTGTACTTGTGTTCATTACCTGTTTGAGCAATATTTATGGAGTTCTTGCTGCCTTGTTGTTTACATCACTAGTTGATTATTGTTGCTATCACTGCTATTTATTTTTTATTATTTTTGTATACTATATTGCATAGGTTATTAGACTAGTGAGTGTCTTGACTGTACCTCGTCACTACTCCACTGAGGTTAGTCTTGATACTTACTGGGTACCGACTGTGATGTACTCATACTATATTTCTGCACATCTTTATGCAGAGCCGGGAATTGGAGATATCAGACTCGGACAGAGTTAGAGTGGGATCGCAAGGATTCAAGGTAGAGCTGTTTGGTCGCCGCAGTCCCTTGGAGTCTTTCCATTTTATTATACTGTTAATCATTATTCAAACAGTATTGAGTATTCGATCCTTGAGATCATTTCATGTATTCAGTTAGAGTTCGTGACTCCGTATTACCTGTCTTGGGAGGCTGTTTATAATTATTTCCGCTATAGATTTCGATTTTCTATATATAAAAGAAAATAGTTTGAATTGTAATTATAATCGGCTTACTTAGTCTTAGAGACTAAGTGCCATCACGACGCTTGTGGTGGGATTTTGGGTCATGACACATAATCCTCCCAGTCACTCAATCCTCCCAATCGCTCGGTACTCGCACTCGGCACTCACACTCAGTAGGTACCTGCGCTCACTGAGGTGTGTACAGACTCCGGAGGGGTTCCTTCATCCCAAGCGCTATAATCTGCACAGACAACTCACGTGCTGCATGGACAACTCACATGCTATACTATTAATATCTGGATCTACATGGACAACTTACGTGCTGGACGGACAACTCACATGCTATAATAAGCCAATCTGGCCTGCTGTGGCGTGTAGCCCGATCCCATAATTATCCTCACAATCAGGCCCTCGGCCTCACTCAGTCATCAATCTCTCCAGTCTCTCGGGCTCACAATATCATGAAACTAGCTCAAAATGATGATATGATATATCAATAAATAACAACACAGACTGAGATATAATATGCAATGAATGAATATGACTAAGTATAAAATTACAGTTTAAACATATAATTCGACAGTAGCAATGACCTCAGTAGGTCCCAATAATACCAACATTTTCCTAAGCATGATTTCTAATATGAGTCACAACTCAGTTTCTCTAACGCATTAAAATACATGGAAAAATACAAGTTAACTTACTATACAACTCTACGGAATCAACCGAGTCTCAAATTTTACAGTGCACGCCCACACACCCGTCACCTAACATGTGCGTCACCTCCAAACAATTCACATAACACGTATAATTAGGGTTCATACCCTCAGCTCCAAGATTAGAGATGTTATTGACCTCAGACCGCATAATTCTTTATTCTGCTATGCCTTTGCCTCGCGAATCGGCCTCCAAATGCCTCAAATCTAGCCACAATTAGTTCAATTCAGTCAATATAAATTATAGGAATTAATTCTATATGAAAATACTAATTTTTCAACAAAATCTGAAATTTAACTCAAAAATTACATGTGGGGCCCACATCTCGGAATCCAACGAAACTCACAAAATCCGACAACCCATTTAACTATGAGTCCAACTATACTAGTTTCACTCAAATTCGACTTCGAATCGACATTCAAATCCCAAAGATTCACTTTGTAAATTCCTACAATTTCCCCAAATTTCCATCTCCAAATACTTATTAAATAATGAAAACAATGATATGTTCATGTATGTTAACCAAATCCGAGTTAGAATCACTTACCCCGATGAATTGCTTGAAAATCCCACTAAATATCGCCACAAACCGAGCTCTGAAAGTCCAAATATGAATTAATACTCTAACCCTCATTTATAAAGTACAAAAATCTGATCCCGCATTGTGATGACCGCACAATTTTTGTGCGGTCCGCACATTTCAGGTTCTGCGGCCGCAATCCAAATTGTGCGGCCGCACTTCAACAGCCTTTGCACTACCAGGTTTTAATAAATTGACCATAACTTTCTATACAAATGTTCAAATGATTAATGGTATACATTTCTGGAAACTAGATTCAAAGAGCTACAACTTTTATTTTTCAATCATCTCCAAATTCTTTGTAGATTAAACGATATAAACTTCCGAAGGTGGATCATCGAACTTGCAAAATCCCTTTTCTGCAGCCGCGAGAAGAATTCTACGGTCCGCACTTTTCCTCTGCGGTCCGCACTTTCCTCTGCGGTCCGTACATGAGGCTTTGCCTCACCACTCCAAAATGTGCTCCCCCGCACTTCCAAAGTACCAGAACAACATCAGAGTGTCGAAATGCCCAGACTCGCTCAAAACTCACCCCAAAACACACCTGTGCTACTCGGGACCCCGTCTAAATGTACCAACAAGTCCTAAAAAATGATACAAACTTAGGCGAGCCCTCAAATCACATCAAACAATATCACAAACACAAATCGTACTCTGATTCAAGCCTAATGAAAACTAACAATTTCCAACTTCTACATTCAATGCTGAAACCTATCAAATCAAGTTCGATTGACCTCAAATTTTGTACACGATTCATAAATGACATAACAGACGTATTCTAATTTCCAGAATTGGATTCCGACCCGTCAAAAATGTAATTCTCCGATCAAACTTCCAAACATAAATTTTCACTTTAGCCAATTCAAGACTAATTTAACTACGGACTTTCAAATAATTTTTCGGACACACTCCTAAGTTCAAAATCACCATTCGGAGCTATTGGAATCATCAAAACTCTATTCCGGGGTCGTTTACACATAGTCAATATCCGGTCAACTATTTTAACATAAACTTTAAACCTTGAAACTAAGTGCTCCAATTCATTCCAAAACCTCACCGGACCCGAACCAATTACCACGACAAGTCATATAACAACTGTAAAGCACAAATTGAGCAGTAAATGGGAAAACAAGACTGTAACACTCAAAATGACCGGCAGGGTCATTACATTCTCCCCCACTTAAACATACGTTCGTCCTCGAACGTGCCAAGAGTTGTTCCTAAGCCTTTAAATCACTGTTCCACCTTACCACACACATACCCGGGGTATGATCCCACGCCACCCTACTCTATATAGGCCTAACAATACCACGCAATTGAAGATCACTACTTCAACCTTAGCCTATAATCCTTGGAATTCAATTTTCAACATTCAGAATTTCGTTTCAAGACCTGAATCTCACATATATACACCGTATAAGTCTGAACAAACTATATCAAGCCATAGCCATAACTCCAGATATAATCGCATAACATACTACACAACTCGCATACTCGCAGCACCACTCTCGATCACAGTAACTACTCAAAACCAATATGGTACTAGTATTAAACCCCATATCAAATAAAACCTCATTCTAAAACCTTCGTACACTGCTGAAAATGAAAGAAACACGCGAAATATCATAACCCCTTATCAGATCAACAAGTCATGGAGCTTTCTCGCCCCAACCAGAATCATAATCACCTTCTAAGACGACTTTCAATATTATCATCCCAATATACCGTAATAAATATTTGGTAGTACCCATTCTAGGTCCAATGACCACATATTATTAAACATAACTATCCCACTGACATGCCACACCAATACAACTCAAGCCACAACTGCGCAACCTTGTACCCAAAATGGAAGATGTCTCAAAGTAGAGAATCGTATTGTAAGTTCAATAAGCACCACCACAACTGCAATGCTATAAGCTCATTATATATAGTAGAACCAAGACACCCGAATTTAATAACAACAACCATCTCTTCTAGATCTCACATTAACATCACTCGCACGGACAATTGCCTCGGTGCTCGCACATGGGCTCAAACCCCATACATATGCGCACTCATAGCGCATAGCTATCGCAAATACTTAACGCAATTAATGCCTCCACTGAGTTTAAATAAAATGCTCACCTCAAACAGGCCGCAACCCTGAAACAATATGCTTCTGAGAATTCTCAATCTCCAAATTCATAGAATACTTGAATCACTGTAACCGATCCCAACTCCAACACTCGAATGACTAACACATCTTCCATCCACGATCATCCCACGAGGAATACTTCCATAATTCTTCCGTGTCACATAGCATTAATTGGAATATCACCAGCCTATCAACCAGGTGAGTAAAGCAATACCGATGAACATCCGTAAGTCAAAATATAATGCGCCTTTTGAAATGCGCACCCTTCTCAGAAATTACCGAGTAGCTATAACATTTATCTAAATATCTGAAACTAGCCATTCTGTCCAGAATTTGTGACCTTCCCTTCAAGAATGAACTGCCACTTTATACATGTAAATCTTAATCCTGCACACCACACCACATTTATCATGCTATCATGTGACAAGAACAAGAATCGCATTATCAATTCTGAGTCACCAGCAAATTACATACCGGTTAGTTAGAAATCTTCCATTTACTCCCATCCATGTGGAAATCACAATACACAACATGTTCCTCACGCCGGTAGAAAATATCCATCTCAAACCATGGTACAAAACCATCAAAAATGCTTTGAAATCCATTTGCACATAACCAAGCTATCAGAGTTGAATCCTTCTAACCCAACTAAGCCACGCAGGTCACCAAACCCAAGAATATTGCCGCCAAAATATCTGTAGAGCCTCACCAGATCATAATTACCCAAAGCTCAATACAAGACATCCTAACATAAAACGACACCGCCATAAGGCCCATAAGCCATTGTATTCTTATTAAGCACCTACATAAGTACCACAGTCGAAACGCCCACTCTGAAAGTACCTTATGTGAATTTAAAATTATTCTTTTACCTTTCTTATACTGGAATGTAGAATCCATAGTCATACAGAATTACCGCAAAGTCCCGGTACCATCAAATACGAATCTCAGACTTTATCCATACACAAGTCCGAAGAAATCCTCAATTTCTATATATAAATCTCGAATCCATTAGAACTTTCTCGAGAGTCACCTATTTTGCTCAAATTCAAATTTCACCACCCGAACGGGCCGAACTGCCTATGCTCAATTAGTACAATAACACCCCAAAGAAGTAACCCTGCCTTAACGCAACCGAGCAAATTCATACACCGTGCACACTACATCTGTCATGAATAGAAACTCAACTTATTCCATGATTTCCATATACACATTAAGTGTAACATAACACGTATCCAGAAATCCCTTTACTCGAGTCATCCTCGATCTCAACCTCTGCAAGTCATAACTAAACCACAAGTATGCCTCAGACCCAAACTAAAATTTAACATATAACAATGAAATTAAAACGCCAACAGCATGCTCCCCCACTTGGCTCAAGTCCATAGATCATGACATTCAATAACTGACAATACCCATAATGTATCGCTGCCATGATACTACAGTGAGATTCAACTAAATTCTTCACAAGCTCATGTAACACCAACCATAAAATACCTAAATCATCCGCTAAGCTCGCATTTATTTCTCTTGACAGTCAAGTCAACTTTCTTAACCAGATTCAAATTAAAATCTCAACACATACACCCTACTGGTAGAAAAGAAATTCTTTGCTCAACATTATAAGGGGTACACCTCCGTAGATTACTCTGCATGAGATAACCCACATGTTTTGCCTAAAATTGGCATCTTGATATACCCTTTCGCAACCACAATCACTACGCGATCACTTAATCTCCCTAAGTCCGAACACATCAATAAGACGTGGAAATCTACTTCGCTCCATAGTTAAACAACATGAAAGATCCTTCAACACATTCATAATCAAGACTATACATCAAATCAAGACAGACACCAAGCACCCAATGGCCCTTTTTATTTACATCTCACGCAAACTATTCTCGTCACAATCAAACCATCTGAACACATTTCGCAGTCACATCATGCTCATCATATACTTATTCAACCGCTCATCGAGCTACAAATTCCACTCATAGGGACACTACCAAACATATAAGTCCAATTGTACAAGTTCACACAACTGAAGCTACCGAGCCTAAGCTGCGGTCTAAACTTGGCCTCAAGTCCTTTAGACTGGCCCATCATCAAAACACAGAATACACACCTCGAACCTCGTTCATGGAATCACAAGCCGACGATGCACATCTGATATCGAGCTCACATGCTCATACAAATGCATGGAAGGAATTCAAAGAGTTATGTTTCAAGCTGAATCAATTCCGCACGATAAGGAAAGAAAGATGAGAAATTATCCTAACTGCCATGTAGCCTCTCTAAGATAAGTATGGACGTCATTATACCGATCCTCAAGACTCTACTAGACACTTGCTCATGGCTTGTAGAACCTATGAACCTAGAGCTCTGATACCAACTTTTCACTACCCAAAATCCAACTAGTCGTGATGGCACCTAACCCAACCCGCTAGGTAAGCCAGTTATCAACTATCCAATTCCAATGAAATTTAACAAGACAATTAAGTAAAAGAAGATATCTAAATCTTATACATTCCCCAAGGAGTGGTAGTACAAATCATGAACTTCTAAGATTAGAATTTGCAAAGCTGGTATGAAATAAATACATCATTTGTTCGAAATGTACATAAACAGATTTTTTATAAATCTAAGGCTACCATGAACAAGAGGCAGCTACGATCGGAACACAGGTACGTCTTCAAATCCAGCTCACGTCGATCCCAGCAACATCAACATCTAACATCTGCACGCAAGATGTAGAAGTGTAGTATGAGTACAACCGACCCCATGTACTCAATAAGTAACAAACCTAACCTTAGATTGAAAGTAGTGACGAGCTAGAATAAAGGTCGGGTCCAACACCAATAGCCAACAACAGTCCATAACAACGTAAAATAAGTAATAAAAGAAGTAACTCAGAGATAAAATACTCAGCTTAATCATGATTTCTGAAAATAGTTCTGCCTCTCAAGTGTATCAGTGAAAACTCAAGTTCTTTACGAAAGTTGCCAAAAATATGAGTAAGTTTGAAAACAGTAATTTTTCCAAAATTCCTTTCAACAATAAATAAGATGTTTCATTTTCTTTCCAGATAACCAGTGGAAAATGCATCACTATGCCCGTATGCCAATATGTGTGAGAAGTCATGAATGACGTGATACCGTACAACATGATGAAAATGCATCTCTATGCATGTATGTCAAATGTGCATGTCAATGTGATGCAACTGAGTGATAAAACCATATGCATACTCTCAGTGTATCATTTCACTCAGCCCTCCCAGTCACTCAGTCCTTCCAGTCACTCAGTCCTCCCAGTCACCGAATCCTCCCTGTCACTCAATCCTCTCAATCGCTCGTCACTCACACTCAGTAAGTACCTGCGCTCACTGGGGATGTGTACAGACTCCGGAGGGGCTCCTTCAGCCCAAGCACTATAATCTGCACGGACAACTCACGTGCTATACTATCAATATCTGGATTCGCACGAACAACTCACGTGCTATAGTATCAATATCTGGATCCACACGGATAACTCACGTGCTTCACGAACAACTCACGTGCTATAATAAGCCAATCTGGCATGCTGCGAAGTGCAGCCCGATCCCATAATTATCCTCACAATCAGGCCCTTGGCCTCACTCAGACATCAATCTCTCTAGTCTCTCGGGCTCACAATGTCATGAAACTAGCCCAAAATGATGATATGATATATTAATAAATAACAACAGAGACTGAGATATAATATGCAATGAATGAATATGACTGAGTATGAAATTACAGCTTAAACATATAATTCGACAGTAGAAATGACCTCAGTAGGTCCCAATAATACCAACATTTTCCTAAGCATGATTTCTAACATGAGTCACAACTCACTTTCTCTAACGCATAAAAATACATGGAAAAATATAAGTTAACTTACTATACAGCTCTACGGAATCAACCGAGTCTCAATTTCTACAGTGCACGCCCACACGCCCGTCACCTAGCATGTGCGTCACCTCCAAACAATTCACATAATACGTATAATTAGGGTTCATACCCTCAGCTCCAAGATTAGAGATGTTACTGACCACAGACCGCGTAATTCTATATTCTGCTATGCCTTTGCCTCGCAAATCAGTCTCCAAACGCCTCAAATCTAGCTACAATTAATTCGATTCAGTCAATACAAATTATAGGAATTAATTCCATATGAAAATACTAATTTTTCCAACACAATCTGAAATTTAACTCAAAAATCGCTCGTGGGGCCAACGTCTCGGAATCCAACGAAGCTCACAAAATCCGACAACCCATTCAATTATAAGTCCAACCATACTAGTTTCACTCAAATCTGACTTCTAATCAATATTCAAATCCAAAAGATTCACTTTATAAAATTTCTACAATTTTCCCCAAATTGTATCTCAAAATACTGATTAAATGATGAAAATAATGATATATTCATGTATGCTAACCAAACCCGAGTTAGAATCACTTACCCCGATAAATATTTTGAAAATTCCACCAAAAATCGCCACAAACCGAGCTCCCAAAGTCCAAATATGAAATAATACTCTAACCTTCGTTTATAAAGTACAAAAATTTGATCACTCATTGTGCTTACCACACAATTTTTGTGCGGTCCGCACATTCCAGGTTCTGCGGCCGCAATCCAAATTGTGCGGCCGCACTTCAACAGCCTCTGTACTATCATGCTTCAGTAAATTGATCATAACTTTCTCTACAAATGTCCAAATGATTAATGGTTTACCTTTCTGGAAACTAGATTAAAAAGAAAACAACTTTCACTTTTCAATCATCTCCAAATTCCTTGTAGATTAAACGATATAATCGGATCATCGAACGTGCAGAATCCCTTTTCTGCGGCCGCGAGAAGAATTTTGCGGTCCGTACTTTTCTTCTGCAGTCCGCACATGAGGCTTTGCCTCAACACTCCAAAATGTGTTGCCCCC
>AWOL01S0000919.1:66562-126169 GCA_000715115.1 Nicotiana otophora
AAAAAAAAAAAAACAAATAATGAACAAAATATGTAAAGGGAGCGGGTCTTCTACAATTTTTCTTCTTCTAGCATCTCTATTGTTTCTGCCATTGGCCCTGTGAATACCCATTGGACGATGAAAAGCTTAAATGGAATAAGGGAATTGACATGTATCTGGCACCATTTCTAGCAGTACCCATCAGACATCGAAAATGCAGAGTACTATGGCCCATTATTCCGAAGCAAAAACACAATGGAACAACTGTGTCCTTTCCATGATTCTTGAATCAACAAAACCGTCTAATAGCTAAGCGTCTCCTCCTTTTAAAATTTTCATTTGTCAACTGGCAATACTTCATCCCAAAAAACAAATTCTGTCAATATTGTGTCCTCATATTGCCCACAAATTTTAAACATGCTACGTTTTTGATAGGGTAAATAATTTTATTGATGATGTGGAAACCCCGTATACTAGTTGTGTACCAAAAGTAGAGAACCTACAACAACTAAACATGCTACTTATGGGTGCCTTCAGTTTCCGTAGAGGCATCCAAATGCGTCTTGAGACAGCTTTGTCAACAAATAGATTATAATATGACTTTACATAAGAACACTGGGAGGAAGATCCTTCCACTATATGATCAACTTTTCCAGACTTGTGAAACTGTAAAGTTTGTGTAGGAGTCTCACCTCATCTATCTCCCGGTCTTGTAAATTTCTCCTAAGGTGTACTCGCATGCAATTTGCCTTCTATGCTAGCTAAAGGCTCAGCAAGGTGGCCTCTTTTGGCTTTTGCATTTGCAATAGAGAAAAGATGGGAAATTCGTGTCTTGGGAACCTTAGCTTAATAGGTTAGAAATCTTTCTCTTGCAACTGCAATCAATAGAAATACAAGATCGTGAGATATAAAAACAGTGTAAAAAAGTCCATCTCAAAAAAATAAAAACAGTGTAAAAAGCAGTATTTTTAAAAATAGAAGAATTAATCTTCCTTTTTTTTAATGACCTTAATCTCATGTCTCTTATATATGGAAGAAGTCACAACATTGTCTTCTTATTCAATGATTAAAAGAAGTTAAAAGTATTTCATATCAGATATCTAATTTAGCGATGTTTCAAACCTATGTTGAAGTTAAAAATATTTCCTTATATATAGGTTAAAAGGTGCTTTTTATACGGACTTGATTCTGCTTGTGAATTATTGTGATTAAACAAAAAATGGCTAGAACGGGGGTATTATGGACATTTCATATGTGTAAAATGTTTATCATTCTATTCATTAAAAAAAGTAAGGTTTTGCAGTGAAATTTGAATTTGATTTTCTCATCAAATTAATTATGTTTTATGTTTCCAATGCATTAGTTGATAGTACTATTTTATTTCTTCAATGCATTGGGTGGGAATATAGACATACAGAAATAAAATAATTATTTTATTTCACCTATTTCCATTTCAAAAAGAAATAGAATATACTAATGGAGGGAAAAATGCCTTTTGTTGCATGCCACATACATTGAAAAAGTAAGTAATTATAGCCCCTTTATTCTTTTACAGTAAGATAACTAATGGAAGGTGTACTGTAAGATGTTTTCGATGCACCTAAACGAAAAATAAGCAGAGAAGCCATATTTGATGGAAGTCCTATAACGTGCAGCCGTGCACCTAAATGAAAAGAAGAACTGAAGTAGTTGCCCTTTGTGGTAACTAATGGAAGGTGTATAACAAGGTGTTTTGCATGAACATAAATGAAAAAGAAGAGAAGCGATAATTAATGGATGCATGTTATACACCTTATTCCTAAATGAAAAAGAAGAATAGAGGAGCTATAACTACTTAATTTCTTCAACGCAAGTCTCGTGCTACAAAAAGTTAAAAATAAACCCCAAATATTTATATCCTTCAATGCATTGGGAACATATGACATAATTAATTTGATAAGAGAATCAAATTCAAATTTAAAATTGCAAAATTCTACCTTTTTTTCTTCACAAAGGGCATGATAGACTTTTTATACGTATGAAATGTCTATATTACCATTCTGACAATTTCGAATGTAGGACATAGTTTTGCTTAGATCCTTAACAAAGGTTGGCGCTTTTCTGTACCTTCCGCTTTTGACAACTTCGATGGTCCTTATTAATTAGAGTCATTAGAATTTAAACAGCCCTATTCTCCATTGTTTAGATGGAGAACTGACCAAAAAGTCTATTTGTTTATCATTAATGAATCACAGTCCGCTGACAATTATGGGCTTCCCTCTACAAAACCATAGAACATTTTTCGAGGAAGGAAAATAAGAAGAATGATGCATTAGTTGCCCTTCCCTCTACATGAGCTTTTCCCTACCAGATGAAAGTTTTTGCTCGTGAAAAATGCAGAGTGCTGTTGTTGGATGAAGATGAATATGTAGAATACACAAATAAACACATCTTGTGAATGTGTGTGAAGTTGAGAAAGAAGGTTGACAACCCTTCTGTTGTCACTTCTTCCAGCCTGCTCACAGTTATCAAGTAAGCAGGTTTTAAAACTGCAGCTCCAGTCTATAAGCAGTGGTATTTGCTTCATTTCACTTAAGATTGGCATCTTAGTCCTGCTACACTTATCAAATAGCATTTCTTACAGCCACTAGCCTTGTCACCAATTTAATGACCTGCTTCTTGCACTGACATCCTTATGCATGGTCAGTACGAAAGTGATATTAGTAAAAGAAAGCTTGTTAAGATTTTTTCCTTAAAAAATATTAGGAATATGGACAGATTGTTAGTTTAGTAGGTTGCAAGTTTTATTTATGACTTATGAACTTTAGTTTATCAGAAATTTTGCGTAGTTCTAATCTGTTTATGCATGTATGATGGCATCTCATAGACCTCAAGTCAGTATATTCACCACCCATGCTCATTCTTCATTCCTGGAGGAGTAAAACACATTCTTGGAAAAAATCATATTTGTCTTTTTAGGAGCAATGTAGCCATTTACATTTTGTTGTATTTGACAATCTAAGTTTGAATAAAAGAGCTTTGTTGGATACTTCTTTTTTATGCTGTAAATATTACTTTGTTATTTGATGATTTTTGTGGGGATACATTTAGATCTTCTTATGCTTTATATTATTTCGGCAATCCTTATGTTGATTTGTTTGCTGAAATTATGTAGGTATGATATATACAAGAGGATTGATGCCAGCTACTACGGGTACAGAGATGAAGAGGATGGAATATTGGAGAAGTTGGAGGGACCAGCAGAGAAGAAAATGCAGGCTGCAGCTGTGAAAGAATGGATGGAGATGGAAGAGATAAAGAGGGAAGCCATGAAGGCCGTAAAAAGTGGGGAGGTAGTGGAGGTGGGTTTGGGATCAAAGATATTGTTCGAGGAGGAAGAGGATGTGATCGAGGAGGAGAGGAGGCAACAGGAGAGGGAGGAGGAGAAAGAAAAAGAATTTGTGGTACATGTACCATTGCCGGACGAGAAGGAGATTGAAAGGATGGTAGTGGAGCAGAAGAAGATGGAGCTCTTGAGCAAATATGCTAGTGAGGATTTGATGGAAGAGCAAATGGAAGCTAAGGCCATGCTCAACATTCAAAGGTAGATGATAAAGCCTGGCTTTGGTTAAACTATTACATAGAGCATGTGTTTCTACTCTGATGTAAAGAGGAGACTCTGTTTAGGAGTTCTTGTTGCCTTTCCCCGCAGATCTGGGATTAATGCAACTGTAATAGCGCGTTTTTACTTCTTTCAAGTGTAGCAATGAATAGAATGATAATTTTAAGCTTCTGTTTTCTCCCAGACCGCGAGGCTTCAGTGCTATAGTTCCTATGCTTTCTATAGTTCATTTGCATTTCAAATCATCTATAGCATTGATTTTCCAGTTGCAGAATAATGTGAAGAAATGCATCAAATGTGGTATAATCAATCGAATTTACTTCAATGCCACAAAATCAACGATATTATTCCTTTGTATATTCGAACTGTTTTGACACCTCTAGGGATGTTTAGCTTGTTGATGCTGAAAATGTACAGAAACCACTCCCACAATTTCTTCTCTGAGCTTTAAGCATCAAGTAATTATTTGCTGTATTTTAGTATTAAATGTCTATTTGCGTTTCAATAGTTATCTGCGGTTTATGCTGCTCTCTCGACACTGCACATCTTAGCTACATGCCCCTCCAAATCTTTACATTAGTCCATATAAAACTTGAATAAAGGAGAATCCTCCAAATGAGACGATTTGCATTATTAACTCAGATTTCAGGTCTATGGTTTACCAATAAACTCTCAACTTCCTTCAGAGAAGTCTATAATTTTATCACAAGGGAAATTGAAAGTGGTAAAGGAACTAATGATCAGATTTCCAATGCATGCGAAGGGTCGAAAGAAAACCATATAATGGCTTAGAAGAGGAATTATCATTAGGTGATTTGAGTAATGTTAACAAACTTGCATCCTTATTCCTTATACTAGAACTGAAAGTTTGTGAATCCAATGTGAATCAAGACCAGCTCCAACATTAAAAGGCAAGGTTCTAATCATGTTAGTCTAAATTTTGGTAATCAGAGTTATAGCCCGTTTGGCCAAACTTTTAAAATCAGCTTATTTTGAAAAATATTTTTTTTTAAAAGTATTTTTTTTTTGTTAGAAGCAGTTTAGGTTTGACTAATTAATTGGAAAAGCACTTCTGAGTAGCAATTAGTGTTGGGCCAAACTTTTAAAAAGTACTTTTGGGAAGAAGTTATTTTTTCTGCTTCTCCAAAACTACTTCTGCTTCTACTCAAAAGCACTTTTTTTCTTCTAAAATCTTAGTCAAACACTTTAACTTTGAAAAAAAAACTTTTTTTTCTTGGAGAAGCTTGGCCAAACAGGCTATTACTCGGTACATGTTGTGGTGAGAGGCCAAACACGCGTCCAATAGAATAGTCGAGTGCATGCAAGCTGACTTATAGCCTGTTTGGCCAAGCTTCTCAAGAGGCCCAAAGCGCTTTTTTTTTTCTTCTCAAAAACACTTTTTTTTCCCTAACTTGAGATGTTTGGCCAAGCTTTTTTGGGGAAAAAAGTGCTTTTGGGAATAAGCAGAAGCAGTTTCTGAGAAACAGAAAAAAATAGCTTCTTCCCAAAAGCAGAAGCAGAAGCAGTTTTGACTTTTCTTCTTACTAAAAATACTCTTAACAAAATATAGTATATACCAAAATAACCGTTAAACCTAATGCTTAGGATATTAATATATAAATATTTCTTATTATTTTTAGGATAACTTTCTAATATATAGTGACTTTAGGGATGAATGCTTTTATATTTGTTGAATGATTTTTAATATATTTAACTTATATTAAAAGAATTAAGTACTTTTAAATTTTATTTTCATATTTTACTTAAATAAAATAAAAAGATTTAATTATTGTCTGTAATAACAAATTTTTAAGATTATTTATTTACTTATAATATTAACTATTAAGTAAATCTATTCATGTTCTTATTCGTAATTTGATACTTAAAAGCACTTTCTGAAAAGCTTGGCCAAATACAAATTATGGCTCAAAAGTACTTTTCAGAGTGATTAGCCAAACACAAACTGTTTTTCTTCAAAAGTACTTTTTTCAAAAACACTTTTAACAAAAGCAATTGTCAAAATAAGCTGATTTCTCCGGCTTGGCCAAACATGCTATTAGACACCATGATTATTTATTAAAAAAAGAAGAAGTTGTTATCACAATTCTGAAGTGATGGAATACAGCTTGAATTCACTCTCATACTATGATATCAAGGCGAACTTCACTCGGATCAAGATCAGTCAGTAACTCCTCCAAATAAACAGAAGACACCGCTTTCCCATCAGCTATCAGTAACAGATGTGATTTCCAATGGTTTGCCATTTTTCAATTAACACTCTGAGTTCAACGTCTGTTCCTGATTTCCATGCTTAATAAACTAGTAGCAACAGTTATTCAATTATTTCTACTGTACATACAGTAAAGTTCAAAGTATCCATAATATATTGTGTTGCATCCATGTTTTATACAGTCTATTGAAAGAAATTTTCCCAGAAAAGACTTAACACAATCTTGTGTATAGTTTTTTTAAGGATATATAATATTCATCAAAATCATCAACTGGAAATCTTGAATCCCAAAAATCAGCTAGTATTACATGGGTCTAAGCCAAGAAGGTTTGTCTCACGAAACAAGCCCATTTTGTCTCTGACATTGAATTGTCAAATCCCTTTTTGTCCGCTTCTTGGACCATAACACAAGGAAAGGTCACATAATTAATTAATACGATGCGACTACCTCAATATTGTTGTATTTTTTATTTTTTATATTTGCTTTGGGCATCCGAAAATCACTTACTCTATTAGTCATAAACTAATTGATCGAATTAATCTTAAATCCGTTAAAAAAAAGAATCTCGATACACGAAGCATCTTGTGTTTACGGACTGCGAAAGAACCGTACCCCAAAAGGGTATGATGTAAAAAAAAGAACAACTCGATACAAGCATCATAGTTGATTCCACAGTTCGAACTCCTGATGACCAATAATCTTAAACCTGTTGATCCTACTAATTGGGATTTGCCCCAAATAAGTTCAACAAAGGAGAGTAAAGCATGCTCTAACAAGAAATTTTACATTCCCAAGAGTTAGAACCTGAGGATCACGGCCATCCCACCATCCCATCCTAACTTTTGGTTGTATGTGACTACCTCAATAGTGTGGAAAAAAAGGTAATTGAAACACTTTTTTTATTAGTCCATTCCAGAAAGAATGACATATTTCTACAAATAATTCAACTTTAAACTCTTTATTTTACCCACTTTATCCTTAATGAGAAATTTTTATAACCACACAAATATCGTAGCCCCGTAAAGCTTTTACCCCGACCACGAGTTTTAATTTTTTTTTTCCCTTTAACTTCGTACCGAGTTAAACTATCTCATCTAAATTGAAAAAGAAAGAACAGGAAGAAAGTAGACTACTATAGATGCTCAACTTGTTGAGCCAATGGCTTTATGACAGGTCCATAACCTGAGGACTAGTTGAATTTTGGCTTTGGAATAATCAAACAAAATCATATATGACGGACAGTAATTTGGACTCAAAAATAATGTTGCAAACACTCCCTACTTAGCAACTTACTCTGTGGTCTTTGTACTAAAAAAACCATAGTAGAAAAAGAAACAACTGGAATTGCTGAAGGAAATAAGGACTTGTATAAAACAAAGGTCAAAATTCCATTTACACAAAAGTTAATAGTAATACTCAGAACGGTAAAGTTCCAAATATGCCCTCAGACTATACGAAATTGAGCACATTTGCCCTTCGTTAATAGTTTAGCTTAAATATGTCCTTACCGTCACATAGTTGGTCCATATATGCCCTTAGAGTTACTCAGTAAGCCCATATATGTCATTTTCGAAACGGAATCCACCTAAACTAATTAGCTCTTTCGTTAATTATATTAAAGTGTATTACAAACACTATTTCCTTTTTATTAGTACTTTTTTTCTTTACCTTTCTCTTTTCTTTCATCATTTTTCTTTTCTTCTCTTTTTTTTTTTCCTTTTTTCTTTCTCCCTTATCCGATTTCCTTCATTACTGATGTCTTCTCCATTTTCATCACCAATTTCACTTAACAAATCTCATAAATTTCAATTACTAAGAAAATTTCCCCATAAGAATATTTTTATATATCATATGTTTTTTAATTTTTTAATTTTTACTGAACATATATTTAGTTCTAAAAAATTTAACAAAGTAAGATTAAAATAATATTTATGTAACAAAAAATCCGAAAATCCAACAAAACCGTACAATCCAAACCGATATAATTGGTTTGGTTTGATTTTGATAAAAAATCGAACCAACCCGTTCCATGTACACCCCTAATTTACATATATAGTTAATAAAAAAAATAGAAAATGTCCAGTTGAAAAAAGACTAACAACTCAAATTTATAACACTACAACTTGAACTCTAGAAGAAAAGAAAAAAGATGAAAGAAAAGAGAAAGGTAAAGAAAAAAAGTACTAATAAAAAGAAAATAGTATTTGTAATACACTTTAATACAATTAAAGAAAGAGCTAATTAGTTTGGGTGAATTCCATTTCGAAAAGGGCATATATGGGCCAACTGTGTAACTCTAAGGGCATATATAGACCAACTATGTAACGGTAAGGGCATATTTGAGCTAAAGTATTAACGAATGGTAAATATGCTCAATTTCGGATAGTACAATGGCATATTTGTACATTTGCCCAATTTTTAATGTGAAAGAGAAAAAATTATTAAGACCAAGGTTAGTGATTGGTTTTTGGAGGGGAAAAAAAGTCAAGTGTTTCTCCCAAGAAATGAAATTTTCCAAAGTTCGGAAAATTTTTACAGACTTAGCTTTTCTGAGGGAAAAAAAAGGACCAAACACCATGATTAATAAAATTTGAACTTACCACCGCAACAAGCCTATTATTTTTCCTTTTATTATAGAGAACACACTTTCACTTAAATTTGATTTTTTTCATGATCTATGTATATAAAAAAAAAATCATATTGCATGGCGGTAAGAACTCGAGNACTCAATTTCGTATAGTATGAGTGCATATTTGGACCTTTGCCCTACTCAGAAAAAACTCAAGTTCCACACTATGTTCGTTGCCTTTATTAGAGCCTTTCCTGATTTTTACAAACATTTAATCCTACCACTTACAAAATGACATAAATAAAGGCTGTGACAGATACCCAATTTATGAAATTTTGGGTCCACTCTCAAATACTCACAGACTGCAAAATCAAGAGGGCAAAGGGCAACCCTATGCATAAAGTATCTGTAGACACGCAAGGCTCGCGGAAAGGCAACACCCAAAGGGTGTGATGTATGCAGCCTACCTCTAACACAAACGTTAGTGGTTAATTCCACGGTTCGGACCCATGAACTATAGGTCACACGGAGAAGTATTAACCAAAAGAATAAAAAATAGTAAAAGAAAAAAAAAGGATTAAGCAAGAATTCTTCTTGGGAGCTGTAAATGGCAAGTGGTCTGAAGAACAGCAATAAAACAACCATAACAATTATCCTTCAATTCCAGACTTTTCGATTTAAATTAATTCATTTTTGAAACAAAATAATAATTAAAAGTTGCATGTAAAATGTTACAATCCAAGGTGAAAATCTTCATTCCGAATTATTAAAGTTGTAACTGTAATTTCATATAGATTGATTCGCAAATAAAAAATTTAACATCTTGACATGGAAAAAGTACTAAATACACTTTCTTCATTCCAATTTTTGGTCACCTTGAAATTGAGAATCATAAATTGATTACTATTTTAATATAACATTAGTTACCTAGAAGCTGAACGAGAAATAACACGATAGAAATTTTTTGTTTTAAAAAAGATAGTACTTGAAAAATCTGGTTCAAATAATAAAATATTCTTGAAACTGATACTCCATATAACAAAAGTGACAAGTGATTCAAGACAAATAGAATAATGACCCTCCAAACAAATATTAAAAACAGATATAAGGTGTGTGCAGTAGAATTAATAATGACCCTCCAAACAAAAGGATTGGCTTTAAATGCGAGGTAGACAATACAGAAGCTCCCTTACCCCCCCTACACAGGAGCGGCTCTATAATATTAGGTGTGATTTACGTTAACAGAATAATTTTTGTATAAATCTTATATTTATATTAAAAAAATTAACCTACTATATGAATATTTAGTTCGAAACCTAATTTGTTGGTTCGTTTATTATTGTATATTGATTTAAAATTATTGTAAAAATTCATAAACTTCAAATTTTATATTCGCCTAACTGCCACCCAACAACTCAAGGATGTGAAAATTCATTTATACATCCTACACATAAGTGGTCAGAACAACCTTTGCCCAAAGAAATCATCGGAAAATATTGCAATGGTGTTGTTAGGTAAATATTATATATAAATTATTGAATTTCTTAAACGCATCATAATATTTTAAATCCTTTTTATGAAATTTCTGATCCTGCTATTGATATTAGGACTTATTCTCCTTCCTTTTTCTTTTAACATTTCCCCTATCTCTATCTAGGCTCTAAATCAAGGGGACCTGTTGGATAATACTACTTCCTCTATATTAATTTAGACGGCACATCGCTTATCGAGAATCAATTTGATAAAATTTTGAAGTTAAATTAAATTAGTTCAACTTACATTCTGTTTGGATCATTGTTACCTATCGTTTTATAATGTATTGTACCGTATTATATCGTTTTGATGAATATAACGTTTTGATCGATTATATGGTTTGCTATTGTTAAATAACATCTTTATTGTTTGGTTTGACTGTATTATACTGGTAAGTTTACTAAAATACTTTCAATTATTTTAAATAGTAAACTTTTAAAGACTTGCTCATAAAAATAATTTATTTTTATGACCTCCTCGTCTTCCTCACAAGGAATCACCATTCTACCATAATAGCGAAAGCACCAAACTCGTTTCATGCAAAAAACAAATAATAATTCACAACCCAATCAAAAATTAGATATAGTTGCAGCACAATAAGGAGAATTAAAATATATGGTCATTGGGAAAAAAGTACATGTAGTTTCGAATGGCAGAAACCTAAGCAAATTATATATGTTAATAAAATCAGCAAAAAGTTTGCAAAGATTATCGATGAGATAAAAATACAGAAAAAATGATAGGGAAACTAACCAAAATAATGCACGGGATAAGGATGGAGACAAAGTATGTAGTTGGGTGAAGTAAAATATAAATAATAGGGTAAAGGGTAAAATTAAAATATAGAATAATAATAAGTAGGGTCGTAATTGAAAAGAAAAATGCGAAACAATTCCACACACCAATTTGGTTATTTCATAAAATGAGACTTTTCATTGTTCCGCAACAATGGATTTAACAATACGATATAATCAATTTTATATTAAAAATCAAAACAAGCATTGTACCTATTACTTGGGGTAACAATAAAATACAATACAATACGACGGGTAACAATCATCCAAACAATACGTTAGTATTTTAAAATTAAAATTTAAATATTCAAAAATTACACAAAAAATATTATAAGTTATAATTTTTCTCATATCAATATGATAACAAAAATATATTTTAAAATTTTAATCAAACTTAATATGACTCTCGATAAACAAAATATGTTATCTAAATTGAAACGGGATGGAGTACAACATTACAACTACAACAATTCTATTTTCTCATCATAGTGCCATAATGACTAAAAAAGTAAAATTAAAAAATTAAAAAAAAAGTAAAGTTAGCTTTAATTAGGACAGCCTGTTTTCTTACTTTTCTTTTGACATATACTTTGGACTTCAATCATAAAGCAATCGATTACAAAATGATATACTCTCTCACATCCATCTTTTTCTACTTTGCCTGAAAAAAGACCTGTTTCCTTCTGTCCCCTTTCATTTATTACCTTCCTCTCTTTTCTCAATTCTCATCTCTCTTATGTCAACTCAACTATAGTCCTATTCTATAAGTTAAAACGGTCAAATTTACACAAAATGCAAAGACCAGCGAACTTGTCCCCACTTTGTACGCAGATTAATATTTAACCAAGATTACAATATTTTATTTTGTTACATTACAGTTATTACTAGTTACTAGTGTTAAGAACAACAAATGATATATGTGTCACAACAGGGAAGATAATTGAGTAATTTCATAATAATAAAAACATTGTAAAAATTAAATATGGTCTTCTTTCAATCTCAAATAAATTCCTCATTCAGCATTATTTGATCACAATCATTGATCCACATTTTTGCAAATAATTAAAAAATTAATAAATAAAGGGAGAAATATTCAGCTAAATTTGTCTCTATTTCATTTTTCCTAGACAACAAACGCACCTAACTGCAGTTATTGGAGCTTAATATTGGTATATTTGTCTGAACATAAATACTTCGAAGTTTCTTGAGTACAACTACGCAAAGAGCAAAGATATAAGAAAAAAAATTAATACAATTGTCTTGGTAGACATGATTCCTTCGTTCTTAATCAGATGTCTCGGGTTTGAACTCGATGCATGAAAAAAATCTTGTTAGTGAACACTTCCTCTTAAATGAGCCTTACACCGTACAAATCCAGATATAATCAGGGTCCAATATGACATCGGACGGAAACAAAAAAAGATATAAGAAAAAAGCTCCACGTGAAAATTCAAATTGATGTCTTGGGTTTTGAGACATCCCCTCCGCCAACTCCACCAACCACTATAAGAAATTGCAAAATTAAGTAAAAGCAAATTCCAATCCAATTGAACTTTATGGGGTTATAATGAACAAACTAATAGCGTACTTCTTTTGTTTTTTGCCTTTTTCTATAGAAGATTACCTAGCAATGTTGACTTTTAACAACCTTCTACTCCGTTATTAGTTTTCTTTTCGGAAAAGTAGAAAGCAGTTTATGCACAATATTATTTAAATGCAACATTAATGTTTATAGGTCATAGATACCTGAAAAGTAAAGATTGTATGTGTTATTTTGGACAAAGAGATAGAGTGGCACGTGTTGGGTGTCCGAATAAAATCTCACATTGGTAGTTAAAAATATTAGAAGCCTACATATAAGGTGTAAGGATCTCTTAATGGTGTGAGACATTTTGGAAAAATCGTATGAGCTTGGCCCAAAACGAATAATATTACACTACGTTAAAAGTGTCATTGTACTGTTTTAGCCTAACAACTGGTATCAAAGCCCAGGTTCAGTGGAATGAGTATAGAGATGGAAAAAGTGATGGTGCGGGTCAGCGCGCATGTTGCGGTCAAACGCACACATAAGTATACGCGGTCGTCAAGTAATAAAGTGATAAGATAGAGTGTCGAACCCACGAGGACTTGTTATCAGCTAGTAACTAGATCAAACTATCCTAATTATCTAAACAATGATTAAACCCAAAAGTAGTAATGCTAAAGTAATTAACTAAACAGAAAATAAATAATGAACTCTGAACAAAGGAAGAGTAGATTTTTATGTTATCAATGTAATGAAAATTATCCAGGATTATGGGCTATCTAACATTCCTATTGTATTCTTCAATTGAATTGACAAACTAATTCATCTAACTTATTGATTGACAAGGTTAATATTGCTCATAAGAATATGTCGAATTTTTACTCGCTTATTCAAGCTAACCTAACGCTTATATGTCTATTGAATTAGAACTAACAAGAACGTATTTGTAATTCCCGTAAATCAACCAAGCAAGGCAATCAGGTATATGTCTATCCTAACTATGAATTCGCTCTCCGATGCCGAGGTTCAAGAATTTTCTCTACTCAATTCTATGTACAATTAAGAATTCCCACTTTCGAGTTCAATTCTAAATTTGTAGATAGTATTCAATTGGTGATCAAGCAATCAAATAATTAAGCGTAAGATTGAATAAATAAAGGCAAAATAGTTAAAGACCCCCATGAACTTACACCTTAACTATTCGAGGACCTAAATACCCCCTTCAACTTGATTTTTTGAAAGTTATTAACTCCTTAACTTGTTGGACCTTAGCATTGTGCATCCACGCGCGGTCCATATGAAATTTTCATCTGACGTGGTTGTACACAGTGAAAAAATAAATTATTTTTTATTTAATTAAAAATTTAAATCTCTAATAAAAGATCAGGGCTTTTACGCTATTTCATTGGCAATACAACTTAAATCCGACGAAGAATCCGATGGAAGAATCAAATTGGTCCTTTCAATTGAACTCAAATCAGTTTTAAATACAACTACAACTCTAGTGGAAGAATCAGTGAAAACTCGAATCTAATCAAATAAGTTTTAAATATAACTCCGACGGAATAATCCGGCGAAGACTCTGATGGAAGATAACTCAAATCAGTTTTAAGTATAACTCCGGTGGAAGAAACCGGCAAACCCAACCCAAATGGGTCTCAATCACTTTCCAAATGTGTCCCACATGCGGGGATTAACACCATTACCCCGGGTAATATTCTACGAAAGTACACCCAATTTTTGAGGTATTTACAAGGCCTATTAATCGTAATTTATGCTGTAAGTTTAGGGAGAAATTTGTTATTTTGCTAAAGTAAGAAAAAGATGTTATATCACAAAATGAATATGAGAATATGATGAGAATAATGAAGATGAATGGAATTATGAATGATATGGTGATATAAGGAATGAAATTAAAAAAAAGAAGCCATTTCATCATTTTTATAGTTGGAGATAGAATAACAGTTAACAAAAATAGTAATTTTAGACTGATGTGGCAATTAAATGGCACTTTCACCCGCCCAAACGCATTTGAAGTTACTTTCTTTTCCATGTAGCGCGTTAAGGAGTTAATAACTTTCAAAAACCCAAGTTGAAATGGGGTATTTAGGACCTCGAATAGTTAAGGTATACACTCGCCAAAAAGTGTCAAGTTCAGAGGGTCTTTAACTATTCTGCCATAAATAAACTAATAGGATAAATCAAGAAAGCAACATCAATATTCGAATAACAATAGTCATGAAAGAGCCACAACCTTAGAACGTGAAATTTAGCTCCACATAGACATGGTAGCCAAACAATAAATCATACAAAGAAACATAAAAATTACTAAGTTTGGCAGAAGAAAAGATGAAATCCAGCCTCCACGACGTCTCCTTCCTCTCCCTAGGTCGAATCCCCTTCAAAGAGTGTGTTAGATGACTTAAAAGAGGTATTTTTGGCTTATATATTACGTCCAAAAGTCACGGGCCAAAGTTTTCCTTTTCCTTTTCCGAATCAGCTTCGGGGATTGATGCTAAGTTGGATGCTTCGCGTCCACCTCAGCTTGAACTTCTCAGCATCAGATGCTGGGGTGGATGCTTCGCGTCCACCCTCTATTCCCTCAACCTTGCTGCGCCCAAGTGCGGATGCTAAGGTGGATGCCTTCTCAAGACTTCATTGCTAAGGCCACTCCAAATAGCCTTTTTTTCAAGGGAGGGTAGGGTGGTTAATTTGTTATGGAGTTTAGGTTTTATAAGGTAATTATAGATACATGATTAATTTATTTATAAGGTAATTATAAATAAATCTTTATAATAATTATTAATCAGTAATCAGGACCGGTAACTAATATATTTGCTACAGCAAATTAAACTATACGATATTGTAAGAATTCTTACTGTTCAATGTGTGTGTATATATAACTTATATTCTTATATTATATATTTAGTAGTATAAATTTCATAATACCAAATACGACAGATATCAATGATATTCCTCCAAGCAACAAAAAAGGAATAAAAGCAAGGATAGAAAGAAAGAGCGGATGTCACCAGAAAGAAATGACTCAATGAGCAACACTCCTGTTTTTCTTTTCTTTTTTCACTTTATAGAAAGTTACTAGTGGTTTTTTGTTTCAGTACAAGTTTTGCTTTTTAAGAGCACAACTATATTTATTTTCTTGTTTCTTTGATCTCACCTTAATGAAAATGAAAGCATTAGCTAGACACCGATAACATAACATGATGCCAATAAAAGGATCCAATTAATTGAATTTTCTAGTAAAGTAAAAAATAATTTTTTATTTATTTATACGTAAATCGTTGAATTTCTTGAGATAAGGGAATATTTTAATATAGTGTCAAAAGGGTTCAAGAGTTAATTAGGTCACAATTCAAATCCAATGTGAAATTCTAGCATTTTTAAAATTTTCTTGTACATACTTTTTGGCTTCGCCACTAGTTTCTAAGACTTTACTTGTCTCAAAACTCAAGTTGACACATCCGTTGAGTTGTTTTCAAAGGGTACTAAATTTACATTTATTTAAAATATATATTATTTATGTATATTAAGTAGTGAATTTCTTAGGGAAGCATAGAAGAGTCTTAAAGTAACGATAAAGTTATCTTTATATAACCTATAAATCACGGATTCAAACCATAACATTAGTAAAGGTAAGTTACCTACGTCATATCCCTTGACGTGGAATCTTTCCTATGATTCTGTATTATCGTGGGATGGTGCACTGAGCGATCTTAGAATTGGATAACGCCTCTTTGTATAGGAACGTGGGGTGGTTTAGGTTTCATTTTGGAACAAAGAACAAGAGACAAGTGGGGACAAAACATAAAGCTAAAAATAAACAGGACTAAGATTGAGGGAAACAGCTGCTAAGACCGTAAATGTTGGGATGTCCTATAGAAATTTGTTTTTTGGTGCAAAAAAAGAAAAGAAAGAAAAGAGTAAGAAGTACTAGAAACAAAAAAGAAAAAAGAAAAAAAGAGAGTCAAAATATGGGTCAGAATTATCGGGCGAGATCCGCGCCGTGATATCCGGTGGGGTGCGGATATCGCGGCACTCCGTTAGTCATGTGCAATCGTTGCCATCCTTTCCGAGGTCTCGGAGCTCGTTCTAGGTTCAGGGAATGTTGTCTTATCAGGCCCGGTGGCGAGCACTCTATTCAGACCTCGGTACAAGAAGTTCTCAGCTCCGATTCCGATTCCATATAGTCATATCCTTGCTTCGTTTGACCTACCGGGTAATCGGGGTACGCGTTGGCCCTGGTTTCACTCGTATACAGATAGTCCCCCTGTATTTCAGAAAGTAGGTTTGCCAAAATGATGGAAAACGATAGATGAACCCTAGTTCCTTCCGTCGTACGTTACGACCGAGGTGACTGACAAGCCGAAACGTCCCATCAATCGCGTCGTTCTGACTTCGGGCACGTCCCGATCATCGGCTGGTTGCCTTCGAATGTGAAACGTCGCGTATTGATTACATTTTTCCCTATAAAAGCTCTGACCTTTTATACATCTTTCACTTTTCGATCCTAGCTTTTACCTTCGAATTTTCTAGCATCTCTCAACTTTTTTAAATCTTCATATCTTCATCTTTGACCTTCAAATCTTCATATTTGTTCTTAGATTTCTACCTAGATCTTCATCCTACCTTCAGACATTCATACATTCTTCTTCAACCTTCATACTTGTTTCTTTAAACCTTCATACTTTTCCTTCAAATCTTCAAATTTTTCAGATCACGATGGTAAAAACTTTCAAATCAGTTCCTCAGCAGGTTGCCCCTTCATCTTCCCACCCGACCACAAATGTCGAGGTGGCTGCTCCCGAGATGGCCCTAGAACCCCCCATGAAAAGCCTTATACCCGAAAGTTGTTCAATCGGGGATGACTTCAAGGTCGAGAAGGCCTCATCCAAACAAGATCGGGGTGAAGGATCATGGAGATACATATGCTCCGTTACCGAAGATACACTTCCCACAGTCCGTGAGGACTGTAAATGGGAAGGCACGAACGTGGTTATCCCCGGGCCCAAGGAAGATATTACTATCTATGTGGAGGGGTATATAAGTGTTTACACTTACCCCTGCATGCTGGGCCCGATAGACCCAATAGTCTTGGCCTTTTGTAAGAGGTACGAGGTGTGCCTCGGGCAAAATCACTCCTACGTCATTTTGTAAACAACACTGAATTTCCTTGGTTCACCTTCAATCACCTACTCCGTCTGTACAGTCCCCAGATTTTTCGAGGGAGACTAATCAAGCTTGTTCGCTAAGCCAACAAGGCTCCTTTTCCGAGCATTGATGAGGATCGAGACCGAGGTTGGCATAGGCATTTTATTCGGGTAAAAACTGAAGATCAGATCCCTCCCGAGTTCCTGCCATTTCTCGAGAAGTGGAATGTATCTCATAAGTGTAGTATTTCCTTAAGTGTCAATTATCCTTTATTTTTTCTCTCATCGCTAGTATTTATGGTTGTACAGTAGTTGCCTGGGTTCCCAATGTGGTCCCCCGACTCAAGGAGTGGATCGAAGAAATCTGCAAGCAGATGTCATACTACGAGCGTGTGTGGCGCAAACTTTCGAAGGGTATATGGGAGGCCCGTTCTCATGGTATGGCTCTCCCCTGAATAGTTATTAATACGCCCCAAACATACATAGCGTCAACCTTTTTTTTCTTTTCTTCATAAATTTGCCTAAGATCACTGAACTTAGGCCGCTAGAAGGGGACAAGGATACGTCCATTGATCCCTTCATTTTGGGACAGCCTTGGGCTACGCGGGGGAGAAGAAGAGGAAAAGAAAGTCCCCGGGCTCCCCGGATCCCGAGGCAAATACAAAAAAGAGGGCGGCTTCCCAGGCTCGTAAGCCCAAGAAGAATACTAAGTCCAGGGTACCGGACCCTAACTTTCTTCACCGGATCAGGGATGAGCTCGAAGAAGGTGACATCTTCGTCGCCCATCGCGGGCTCCCCGAATCCCGAGGCAAATACAAAAAAGAGGGCGGCTTCCCAGGCTCGTAAGCCCAAGAAGAATACTAAGTCCAGGGTACCAGACCCTGACTTTCTTCACCGGATCAGGGATGAGCTCGAAGAAGGTGACATCTTCGTCGCCCATTGGTCGACCCCTACCGGGGAGCAGGCGACGACCGAGGGAAGGGGCTATGATGCCGATCCTCTTCTGATTCGAGAGGCCGAAGTGGAGGCGGATGTTGTGACCTCCCAAGAAATAATTCATGTTCTGAAGGAGACGACCGATGTAATCGATATCATTGAGATACCCTTATATACCGAGTCCATGCTTTAAGAGGCCAAAGCGGGTAAGGAAAAGTTAAGCGAAGGAGTTCAGGGTGCAGATGACCGTCTCAACTCCTTCTTCGATGGCAAGGATATGTCTACTTTGGAAGATTTTTCCGGTCTGGGCGACCTAGAGATTCTGAGGAAGAATGTTCCCTCATGAGGTAGTGGGCCGAGTTCGACCTCAAAACTGGTGAAGCAGCTTCTCGCACCGAGCGTGGACCCCGGCCGCAAGAGAACAGTCATTCTTATGGTCCTGGAGGATGCTCGGGTTCTATCCGCTCTAGTGGGCGTAGCTAGATACCTCCGATTCCTGGTGACCGAGGAGGACCAGGAAAAAATGAACGAGGTGGGCGCGTCAAGTCTTTTCAATGAGGCACAACATGCGCTAAATCGGGTAAGATATCGACACTTTTACTCCCCTTTGTGAATTCCACTTAAGTTTTGACGTCTCTTACAATTTCTGTTCTTTTGCAGGCCTCGGTGTTTCAGCATTAGATCTTTCTCCGGTACCGCTTAGAAATTAGCCAGATCGAGTTCGAGCTCAAGGAGCAGGTGCAAAAGAAAGACATATACAGGCTTCTGAGTGAGCAAAAGGACGGGGCCGTCAAAGACCTGCAGGACGAGCTGGACTAGGATCAGAAGGAAGCTTCGACCCTAAAGCAGGAACATGTCGACCGGGTCGAAAAGGTAAAGGTCTTTGAAGCTAAAATCGAGGAGCTAGTCGTGGTGACTAATAACACAACCTCACATGTCCAACAAAAGATCGACCTGATCGACTAGCTCTGAGCCGAGATGAACTAGGTCAAGGCCATGGCCGAAGGGTGGAAAGGCAGAATGGACCTACTGGCTTCGGAGAAGGAAACCGCAATGGGGGAGCTGACATCGGTTGAGATCCAACTCCCGGTGGCGAAGGACAAGCTGATAAATGGTCACAATTGAATGATAATCTTCGAGTACAATAGAGCTCGGTCATCGCAGAGTGAGATACCTTCGGTAGAGAATATGAGGCAATAAAGTCCAAATTAGACACAACCTCTGCCGATGCCGAAGTAATGGTGGCCCAGTACAAGGCCGATGTGGAGGCAGTCGAGACCCATCTCAAGACAAAGGCTGAATATGTAAAGCGGCTGTCCCAAAGAGAGACGCTCGAAGAGATCCACGCTCGAGGTTTTGACATGTCGACTGAGATCAAGGAAGCCAAAAAGCTCGAGGCAGAGGCAAAGGAGCTTTACCAGCCTGAAGGTGTCGAAGGCTCCGAGGGCTCCGACAGTTCCGGCGACGAGTCGGACCCCCGTGAAGACCAAGCGTAGTTACCTTAGTACTTTTTTAGTTTTTGTTTTCCCCTCATGTATACGTTTTTGTTTATTTTGAGGTCGTTTTTTATTGGGCGTTTGTAAATATACTTCGGAATATATATGAAATTTTCCCTTTCTAGCAATATCGTGTCTTAACGTTTCCAACATCTTTTTATAATTCGTATTCATGTAATGTTTTTGATTCCTTAGCATAAAATCAAATATAGTTATGGAGCGTTCAAGTTTCGGAGGTCCAAACGTAGCCCGACCTCGATACAACTTTGTTTGCTCGAGGATTTGAAACCACGGTGTGACCGGAGGTTTTCAAGATACTTAAGTAATTTTAGATGATGCTTTTGCCGAGGATAACCTTTTAGTAGGTTTCAAGTTTTTATAAAGGCCTTACTTTCTGATTACGAGATTTGGACATCTCCGAGCCTCTTTTAGGATGGTCGTAAACTTTTGTATTTGGGCACTGCTTAATAGGTTTGGTGCCTCCGGGATTTGGTAACCCGGGTTGTCTGAACTTTCTTCGGGTGACAGTCACCGAGTTGGGGTAGCCCTTGGGCTCGATAGTCTCCGAGTAAGGGTAGCTCATGGGTTCAATAGTCTCCGAGTAGGGGTAGCGCGTGGGCTCTTAGGATCCGGAATTGAAAAGCAAGAAAATGCGTAATAGCAAGGCGGGACTTTCTTTCATTTCTCAGTGTGTAAAGTACATGATTGAAAGCGCATAAAAACTTGTATTATGGCTAGAGTGGACTATGTGAGTACGGTTCATACGACCGTTTGGCCCTTACAATGAATCCTAACCACCAAGCCTTAGCTTCTAGCATACAATATTTTTCTTTTTTCCTTGTTAAAAACCTTAATCTGAGGGTAATGTCCCCCAATATTCGAGGTCGAGCTTGAGAGGGCTCGAAAACTATTAACATGAAATGAATGATCATTGACTTCGGTTTGAGACCGGTCTTCGAATTTAAGTTAACACATTTTACTGTTGCCTCGTTAAAAACCTTGCCGAAAAACCTATTTTCGGACAAAATCGGTTCAAGGAAAAAAGAGTGCAACGCATGCTTTTAGACTTAATAGCCACATCCATCCTTGGCCATTTGCTTGTAAATATTAGTCTGATTCATAACATGATTAAAGAGTAATTGATTTATTACCTTAGCAGTAGTACCGCTTTATATGTGTCACATTCTAGTTGTTCGGTAGTTGCACACCGTTTCCTGCTTCGAGTTTGTATGAGCCTTTGCCGTTAATTCCGACGACTCAATATGACCCTTCCTAATTCGGTCCCAGATTTCCCTCGTTCGGGTTCTTGGTGTGTAATGTTATTTTCCTCAATACCAAATCCCCGATCTTGAAGTGTCGGAGGTTGGCTCTTCGGTTGTAGTGTCTTTCTATCTGCTGTTTCTTGGCGGCCAATCGAACTAGGGAGGCCTCGCGCCTTTCATCCAATAATTCCAGGCTCATGACCATGGCCTCGCCGTTTGACTCTTATATCACATATTGGAACCTGAGGCTTGGTTCTCCTACTTCGACTGGTATTAAGGCTTCTGCCCCATAGACTAATGAAAATGGGGTGGGCCTGGTACTAGACTTTGAGGTCGTACGATATGCCTATAGGACTTCGGGCAGGATTTCCTTCCATTTACCTTTGGCATCAGTCAATCTCTTTTTTAGGTTTTGAAGTATGGTCTTGTTTGTTGACTCCGTCTATGCGTTCCCACTAGGGTGGTAAGGTGTTGACATTATCTTCTTAATCTTGTGATATTCAAAAATTTAATTTCCCTTGCTGCTAATTAATTGTTTCCCATTATCGCAAACGACCTCGGCCGGTATCCTGAATTGACATATTATGTGGTCCCAGATAAAGTCAATGACTTCTTTTTCCCAGAACTTTTCGAACGCTTGATCTTCGACCCATAATTTGGAAAACTAATCGGTCATGAATAGTATGAATTGAGCCTTATCGGGTGCCCACGGCAGGGGACCGACGATGTACATTTCCCACTTCATAAATGGCCACGGGGACTGGACCGAATGGAGTAGCTCTCCTTTTTAATGTATCCTCAGTGTGTGTTCCTGGAAGTCGTCGCATTTTTGTACGAAGACCTTCGCATCTTTTTCCATTTCGGTCCAATAATCGGCCTTGATTAATTTTCGGACCAAAGATTCCGCCCTCGAATAATTCCCGCAAGTGCCTTCGTGAACTTCTCTTAAGGCGTATTCGGTATCTCCCGGCCCAAAGCATCTAGCTAGTGGGCT
Source organism: Nicotiana otophora (assembly GCA_000715115.1). Classification (NCBI taxonomy): domain Eukaryota; kingdom Viridiplantae; phylum Streptophyta; class Magnoliopsida; order Solanales; family Solanaceae; genus Nicotiana; species Nicotiana otophora. The sequence goes on from AWOL01S0000919.1 coordinate 88,651, forward strand.
GTTGAACATTCTCTTGAACAATTTTCCTTCGGCAAAGCTGAATCTGGCAACCTTGGTACGCAGGGCTCTCGATTCCTTGGGATCCGAGGTAAATTTTCCAGTCTTCAAGTAGTTTATGTACTTGTTCCTCCAATCCCATGTTAAACTCATTGAGTTTACTTTGGCGTGGCCTTCTTCTATCATCGACTTCATGAGTTGTACTATTGTTCCCTAACTGAATTCATTGACATCAACCGATGAACCCAAATTAGCCAGAGCATCGACCTCACTTTTCTAATCTTGGGGCACGTGATATAGGGTCCATTCCTTGAATTGATGCAGTGTTACCTGTAACTTGTATGAACACCTTCGCATCCGTTCCTATTTCACTTCGAACATCCCATTGACTTGATTTACCATGAGGAGGGAGTCGTACTTAGCTTCGATTATCTCGGCACATGCATTTTATCCAATTCGAGACCTTCAATCATGGCCTCATACTCGGCCTCATTGTTAGTCAATTTCACAGTCCTAATACACTGCCTAACTACATTCCCCGTAGGTGGTTTCAGCACGATGCCGAGCCCAGACCCCGTTGTGTTCGAGGCACCATCCGTAAAAGGGTCCAAATTCCCGAGGCAGTCCCCGAGGTTAGCAATAATTCTCTTTTGACTTCGTATATCAAGGCAGACGTAAAGTCAGCCACGAAGTCTACCAAAATTTGAGATTTTTTGGCGGTCTGGGGTCGATACTCGATATTGTACCCACTGATTTCGATGGCCCACTTGGCCAACTGGACCGAGAGCTCGGGTTTGTGCATAATATTCCTCAGTAGTAAGAGGTTACGACACATATGGGGTGGAATTGAAATTATGGTGTTAACTTTCTGGAGGCGCTTAGCAAAGTGAGCACCAGTTGTTCCAGGTGAGAATACCTCATTTCGGCCTCGCCTAGAGTTCTATTGACATAGTAAATAGGAAATTGCATACCTTCCTCTTTTCGGACTAAGACTCCACTTACCGCCACCTCGGAAACCGCCAAGTAAAGGTATAATTGTTCGTCTGCCTTCAGAGTGTGGAGCAGGGGCGGACTCGATAAGTACCGTTTGAATTCTTCCAAAGCTTGCTGGCACTCCAAGGTCTAGTAAAGGTTATTCTTTTTCTTCAACAGTGAGAAGAACCGATGACTTTTGTCCGAGGACCCCGATATGCACCGGCCAGGGTAGGTATACGCCCGGTCAGCCTCTAAACGCCCTTGATGTTATCCACTATGGTGATGTCTTCTATGGCTCTGATGTTGTTGGGATTGATCTCGATTCCTCGATTGGATACCATGAACCTGGGGATCTTTCCGATCCGACCCTGAATACGCACTTCTCCGGGTTTATCTTCATATTGTATTTATTTAATATGTTGAAGGTTTCCTGCAAATGTTTCAAATGGTCCTTTGCTCGTGAGAACTTGGCTAACTTGTCGTCAATATAAACTTCTATTGATTTTCCTATCTGTTCTTCGAACATCCAGTTTACGAGACGTTGATAGGTGGCACTTACGTTCTTTAATCCGAATGGCATTAAATATAGGTGCCAAATTTAGTGATAAAGGAAGTCTTTTCTTGATCGCCCGGGTCCATCCGAATTTGGTTGTACCCGGAATAGGCATTGAGAAAGCTGAGTATCTCGTACCTGGTAGTCGCGGCGATCAACCGATCGGTGTTAGGCAAAGGAAAAGAATCCTTAGGGCATGCCTTGTTCAGATATTTGTAATCCACACACAATCTTAGCTTATTTCCTTTTTAGGTATTACTACTATGTTAGTTAACCAGTACAAGTATTTAATTTCCCGAATGGACCCTATTTTAAAGAGTTTAGATACCTCGTTCTTGATGAACGCATGCTTGACCTCGGACTGCGGTCTTCTTTTTTGCTTCACCGGATGGATCTTCGGGTCCAAACTCAGATTATGAGTGGTTACCTCCGATGAGATCCCTGTCATGTCAAGATGGGACCAAGTGAAACAATCTATGTTAGCTATAAGAAGTTCAATGAATTCTTTCCTGAGCTTGGGAGTTAACCTCGTGACAAGGTATACCTTCCGATATGGTAAATGTTCGATCAATATGAATTGCTCCAACTCCTTGACTGCCAATTTGGTAACATCGGTATCATCAAGAGCTATGAATGATCTAGGAACTACATAATTATCCTCCTTGTCTACTCCTCGCTATTCTGGTTCGATCGGGACCGGTATCAGTGATTTCTATTTAATTTCTTCCTTTTTAGTCGACTCTATGTTCTTTGATGCTGAGACCACGGGCACCATGATTACCTCGTCAACTGCAAACATTTTCTTTGTGGTTGACTACTCTCCGTAGACCGTCTTGATTCCTCCTGGCAAAGGGAAATTCAGTGCCTGGTGTAAGGTTGAGGGTGCCGCCGTTATGTTATGAACCCATGGCCTTTCGAATAGGGCGTTGTACCTCATGTCCCCTTCGATTATGTAGAATTATGTCTCTTAGATCATCCCAGTGGTGTTCACTGGAAGGGTTATTTCTCCCTTAGTTGTTTCGCATTCCATGTTAAATCCTTTCAACACCCGAACCGCCGGCACTATTTGATCTTGTAACCCCAACTTCTCTACGACCCTTGATCTGGTGATATTGGCTGAGCTACCTGGATCAATCAAAATACGTTTAACTCGAAATTTATTGATAAGTACAGATATTACTAGTGCATCATTATGAAGTTGTACGATGCCCTCGACATCCTCACCGCTGAACAAAATGGTTCCCTCTGAGACGTAATCTCGGGCGCATTTTTCTCTCGTGATGGATACTTTAGTGCACTTTATCATTGGCCCTTGAAGGACATCGACCCCTCCAATGATCATGTTGATCACCCTATTCCTGAAGTGAATTTTGGCTCGATCACTTAGAAATTCTCGGAGGTGCCCGTTATTAAACAACCGGGTAACTTCTTCTCTCAATTGTCGGTAGTCCTCGGTCCTTTGGCCATGAGTGCCATGATACTTGCACATAAGGTTAGAATCTCTTTGGGTAGGTCAGAATGCAATGGTCTAGGCCACTTAGTTTCCTTGATGCACCCAATGGTCATGTAACACTTTATGAAGAAGAATCACATTTGAATCACCTTGTGAAATATTTACTCTAGATTGCCACGCCGATGAAGTATCCGCCATTTCATCCAAAATATCACACGCCTCCGCATAAGGCATAGTCATGAAGTTCCCACCGTCAAGTTGATTCACTACACATTGGTTGGTGGTATTGATCCCCCGATAGAAAGTTTGTTTAATCATGTTCTCCGTCATATCATTGTTGGGGCACTCTTTCACCATTGTCCTATATGTTTCCCATATCTCGTGTAGTGGTTCATTAGGCTCTTGCTTGAATGCTAGAATTTCATCCCGAAGAATGGCCATGTGCCCGGGAAAGAATTACATTGAAATAAATTTCTCTGCTAGTTCATCCCAAGTATGAATGGAATGATCTGACAAACGTTCCAACCAATATAAAGTTTTTCCCCGTAGAGAGAAGGGAAAAAGCCTTAGCCTCAAAGAATCCTCAGATACATTTGTTTGTTTGCTTCCCTAACACATATCAATGAACCCCTTCAAATGTTTATATAGCTAACACCGTCTTTTAGCTCTCCGGCAAGGGCGCCAAAAATTGATCTCGTCTAATTTCACTCCTCTATTTGAGGATATGAAAACGGTCGATGCAATAATAATACCCAACAGAGTCGGGGTTGAATTCCACAAGGAACTATGTGAATGGGTGTTAGTAGTATATATCTTAACGCGCTAGTTTGTATATCTTAATTTGCACTTCCACAATATCTGGTTTTGTTTGGAAATCTAAGTTAGACTATAATTGCGGTTTAAAGAATGAAACTAGGAAATTGTTTTTGGTTGTTTTTAAAATGATAAAAAGACCTAGGGCTATGACCTTCACCTAGGTGTTCGCTTAATGAGTTGTAAACTTTAAAACTTATTTTATTGGTCGAGGTATATTATAGCTATCAGCACTCAAGTATCCACTCAATACCTCTCGGTCAGAGATTGATTTTGCCAAATTTGGCTTTCTCAAGCCCAAATGGGTATTTGAACAAAGCAGTTGATAATAAGCTCAAGTCGGGTTTTACTATCTCTAGGTTTAACCCTTTAATTGGGCTTATCAATCTCTCGATTGACCCAATTTATTGCTATCCAAGTTTTTCTAGACTAAGTCTCTCTTTCTCAAGTAGAGACCAAGTCAAAAAGGCATGAAATAATGTTTATAACCATTAATTCTTCAAATAAAAGCAAGAACAAGGCTAGATAATCAACATCCAACCATAAACAAGCAATAAATCAAACACCCATTAAGTTTACACACTAGGTTTGGGTCACAATCCTAGTAAAACTCTAGCTATTCATGCTTAAATTAGAAGAAAAAGAAGAAGTGATAATTAAACCCGTATTAATAATTAAAATGATAAAATCAATATTCAAAAAGCTCAAAACAGCAAAAACTACTAAAAAGAGCAAAAGAAAACGTCTAGAGTGGTTGCTGATGTCAAATGTTGACCTAAAAAAGTGAAACGCTTCTATTTATACAGAGCTGGAATTTTCGGACAAAACTGCCCTTTCGGAGATTCTGCGGTCGAACAATTCCATGTGCGATCCGCACTTTGCTTCAGCTTGAAAAGGTTGGAAATCTGTGGCCGCATAATAATGAAGTGCGGCCGCACTGCCCTCTTTCTGTTGTCTGCACAATAATGTCTGCGACCATAACTTATTCTTCTGCGGTCTGCACAATAATATTTGCGGCCGCACATCTTTTCTTTTGCGACCGCACAATAATTGTGCGGTCCGCACAATAATTGTGCGGTCCGCACTTGAATTAGACTGGAGGTGCAGGGTCTCTGAACTTCTACTCTGACCCAGCTTCTGCGGCCGCATAGTTTCATGTGCGGTCCGCATCTTGCAACCTTCTCTGATGGAATTGCTTCATGACATGTGGCCGCAGATGATATTCTACGGTCCGCACTTTAAGCTTTTGTGTTGTTTTTTGTCCTTGAGTTCAGATTACTCCTTCTTGAGTTGGATTTCATCTTGGGAGTTCATCTTCTAATATTTCTGCAATTAAGCATATTTTATCAGTTTTCGGGAATACAAGCAAGCGCTTTTAGACTAAAACGAAAGCTAAAAGACGCTAATAAGTAGTCAAAATTCCCTCTTATCAACTCCCCCAAACTTAAGCTTTTGCTTGTCCTCAAGAAAATAAAGTAGTTCCCACCTCCACATGTTAAGAGCCATTCCAACAAATCAAAGGTGAAACAATCAGACATCAATTGGGACCAACAATTACCCACAACACTTATGAATTATCAGCAAGGCAGCGAGTTAAACTTTAAAGCACGAATGGTTCTAATGTGACACTTGAGCATCAAGATTTGACTTTATTTATCAAGGAAGTTCGCTCTCTCATGTAGGTCATTGTGGATCCCAAACTCTTCCTCCTCTACTCTCCATTTTCATATCTCACTTAAGAATATGGCACTCAATTCAGCGATTTGTGAAAGGTTCATTCATCTCTCTCAAACGAATGTCGCAAGTACGGCTTTAAGTACTATAAGCTTGCCCCTCATGTAAATCACTACTAATGTAAGCTTACTCGTCTTGAAATCACGTAAGGCTTTTTCTAAATGCAATGAAGGTTTTTGGACTAAGGTTGGATAAGCTATGTTAGAACGGGTTCACCTTTCCTTAAGCACTCCATTTTCTTTTATCGGCTCATGCTTTTTCCAACTCTTTGAGGCATTTTCTTTTCCTTAGGGGAATTAGAGAGACTTAACATCACTCTTTCTTGGTCATGATATTCATTTTCTCCTTCTTTGCTTTTTCCATGCTTCGCATCATTGGTTTTCTTTGAATCCCTTCAACTTTTCAACTTATTCACTTTCTTTTTGCATTTTTCTTTTTGTTCTTTCTTTTTCTTGCCTTTCCTTTTCCTCATTTATTTTCTCTTTTATGCCTTGAGAAAATCCTCGTCTCTCCCCCAAACTTATGTTTTTAGCCAATTGTTTCACAAGAGCGTCAAGGAAAGCTCGGGTGCCAACAGAGGGTCACGACAAAACGGATAAAGGCTTGTAACATGGTAGTCAAATGAGAAAGGTTTTAGGCTCAAGAGGGTTGACTAGGGATAACAACATTGGTGGGCAACTGAAAATTTCAAGCGGGCCAAGGAGATCCTACAATCACTTCTCAAGTCAAGCAAAACTTAAAATTTCGCCTAGAAACACATTCAGGGAAAGTTCTAGACCATTCGCATGGGTACTTGGACTTGCAACGACAACATCTCATCTCTCACGCAGCTGGATTGTTAAAGAGGATAGAGACGAGGGCCCACAACGACCATATTCAAGATTGAGAATCACTATGGTTCAACTAAACCACTTGATGATTGCCCAAGTTAATATAAGAGGCAAAAGGTCACTAACTAGAGTATTTCTTTCTAAAAACCTTGTTTTTACCCATAAGCACGTAGTTAAGTATGTCGGTACCAAGTGAAGTATGTTTGACTCTTCGAGTATGACTCAATTAGGTCTTTTTATGCATTATTACTACTATTATTACCTAACTACCAACAACGCACTCAATCCTTTAAGAAAATTATCACGCCATCCATCTTTGGGAAGAGTCACCTGGTTCACACAAAACCGTGGTATTAAGAAAACCAAAGGTTTATTATCCACTAAAACATAAAATGAATCTATTAAAAGAAGCTACTACTTCAAAAAAACAAATAAAAAAGAAGCTACCAAGTCAAAAAAAAGACAAACATAAAGATAAAGAAGCTAATAAAGCAAAAAGCTATTGAAAGCTAAACGAATATACATAAAGAGGGATAAGAGAGAATATATACATAACGAGAAGTAAGGAGAAAATAGTACTAAGTTAATTATAGGCCAATTTGTCTCATAGTTATCAAAATACATCATTAGAATCATCAAAATATCAAAGAAACTCCACCCCCTGAATAAAAATAAGCATTGTCCCCGATGGTTAACAAAATAAGAGTATAAGAAGGGTGAGAGTGAAGAAAACTCCCTATGGTTCTGTGGCCATCTCTGTGACCCCAGTAGTGGCACCGACCTCAGTCTCCAATTGGATCTCATCATCCTCAAGTCTGGGAGTAGCTGGGTTGGTAAACATCTGACGGCCTGTCTCAGCAGCGTCAACAGTAAGGTGTGGCTCCTCAGACTGGCCAGCTGTTGTAGTGGGCTCTGTGGGAACTGGGCCTGGTTGGTGCGGGTCTATCAATATGTCGAATGGAATGTCTCCGGTTGCTGCAAGCTTGGTGACCTATCGCCGGAGCTTATCCATCGATTTCTTCGAAGCCTGTGACTTCCGCATCTTCTTTACTTCTTTGCCCAATTCTTCAATCACGGACCCATGCTATACCAGAGTAGCCATGATAGTGTTCTGGTTGTCCAGGATCTTCTTCAATGTTTATTCGACTGTGGGAGGAATCTGGGGTGCCGGAGAGGATAACTGTGCTACACCCTGATTGGATATGTCAGTCAACTTTGCAGTAGCTATCTGCATCCAGTTGTTGAGGCTCTCCAGTGTTTGGGAGACTCGCAGCGTAGATAGTGGGGCAGAAGGCATAGGCACCAACTTCAAAGTAGAGGAGGGAGGTACTGTGGCTGAAGGTGGAGGAATGGCAGTTGTACTGGAAGATGGCACTGCTAAAGTGGAAGCACATCTGTGGACTCTGCAGCTACCACCGAAGTTTCATCATACTGGCCTACATTAGTAGTCGGCTAACCCTTTCTATTTGGGTTGTGTGCATCCATCAGAGAGTACCAAGAGAAGGGCTTCTTTGCCCGAACCTTCGTGTCATAGTCTCTAGGCTCTACATGTGCATCTGTAAGGTACTCAGTGATGGTGTTGGGATACAGGTAGGAAGTATCAGCCTGCTTGGTAACCACTGACATGTTGGCCGACATCACGGCACCCACATTGACCGGGCACCCAGCCAAAATAGAGGCGACTAGAATTGCTCGCAGAATAGGTAAGTTTGTTTTGTTCTGGCACGGGTCTAGTCTACTACATACGAAGGTCTGCCATCCCTTCCCCTCAAAATTTAGGGTGTTTCGCTGAATAGGAACCCCTACAGTGATCCATGGTGGTGGTGGCCCCGGGGCTACAAGAAGCTCAGCTAACCAAAGGCGAGATGCATCACCCATCGCCAACTTCTCCTAGTAATGCACTGGCTCCACATCCTCAAACCCCAAGTAGGAGTTCAGTGTGATCTGATCGAACCGCACCTTAAGATTTCTCACTTTTGTAACTATGGTCCCTTTCTTGATATGTGCCACATTGGTATAGAACTCCCGAACCAAGTATTCCTTTGCATCCACAACTGACTGGGTGAACCACATCCAGCCATTTCTCTCTCGGAACTGCCTCAACACTTCTGGATTGTACTTGTCAAGATCTCTGAGTTGGAATTGTTGCTCAAACATGAGCGATCTCACTGGGCACCACTCACAGAAACTAGTGAAGGCAGCCAGACTCACAAACCGGTCCTCCCACACCTCTTTCTTCTTCGACCTCTTAAGGCCGACAACTATGGTATAACCTCCTCTACCATCATCAGGAATATCATCCACAATAGCTGCTGGAGCTTCAGGGACAGGTGTAGAAGAGGGCTCTGAAGCCTGACTTGCACTCTCCGAACCTTCAGAAGTGCTATGTGAGGAGAAAGGTTCGTCTCTAAGTTAGTACCTTCCCTGTGGCTGTGATTGGACAACAGGCTGCTCTTGCACTGAGTTGCCCTCTGATGCTTCCCGAGATGGGACATATAAACTAGATTCGGAGGGCTCAGGCTGTCGTCCTCGACCTATTATAGATTTCTTGTTGATTACCCTTTGGAGGGCGAGGGGTAAATTGTTTTTGCCTCTGCCTCTGCAAGGCTCACCCCTCCCCTTTGAAGTATCACCACGACCTCGAGATCTGACCATTTTCTGTAACAAGAAACAACAGAGGTCAGTTGTAATTCAGTTGAACACGGACAATATATCACATTGCAGAACATGAGTGCAGGGTGGGGAAGTGTGGTCAGAACAATTACAAGTGCCCACAGATTGGAAGTGCGGCCGCAGTGATGAAACTGCGGTCTGCGTAATTTTGAGTGGGACCGCACATCTAGAGCGCAGTCCGCACAATTTTTATTGCGGACGCACATTGGATGCCTCTAAATAACAATTCTCTGAAGACAAATAATGGGCTGATATGCACCTGCACACACATTTCTGCGGCCGTAGTGACATTTCGGCGGTGCGCACAATTTTAAGTGTGGTCCGCAGAATCATGCTTCACTAACTACCCTAATCTCCACTTCTGCGGACCGCACAATATCTTATGCAGACATAGATTTTAAAATTAAATCGTGCAGATTTTCTAAGGGTTTCAATTTTTGCACAAATTCGTAATTGCAATAAAACATGATAATCAAGATACTCATTCCCCCAAATAGCAATTAGGAGTTGACCCAGCATAATTTAAACCCCCTCATAGACATAAAATTTACCTATAGTGACAAATGACCTAAAATAACTAACAAATTATAAATTAAATTAAGAAAATTGAAGAATCCTAAAAGTGATTTGAGCATACCAAATATGAAGGAGTGCAACTAAGTGATCATAGATGTGTATGGAGTGTGGCAGATGTTTGAACAGATGAGTTCCAATTTTTAGGGTTTAGAGTGCTCAGAGATGGAAAACTTGTACATTAGCCCAAGGCTACTAATTACACCTATGGACAGGCTTGAGAAACAAAGGACAAGTGCGGCCACAAAATTCCTTTTGCGGTCCGCACTTTGTTACGTGGGGGCGCAAGTGCCCTGGATGATCTGCGGTCCGCACAATTTGGGGTGCGGCCGCAGATTTTAGCTATAGACCGCACAATTTGATGTGCGGCCGTAGAATGGTCAATTCTCTGACAGACCAAACTTCAGAGAGTTTGCATTTTTCCATCTCAATTTGTGCGGCCGCAATTGCCTTCTACTGTAGCATTCAAAATTGTGCGGTCCGTACTTTTTCCATACTTAGCCACTTTTTCTGAGCACAGTTCCTGTAAAGCACACTCATTCCTTCAACACACTTCAAATCCAGTTAGCACAAAATAAGACCTATCTAAAGAAGAATAAGAAAAGAAAAAGAAACATGGATTGCCTCCCAAGAAGCGCGTGATTGAACGTCGCGACACGAGGCAGATTACCATCACTTCAAATGAATCACTGCCACCACGTGGCCATCATAAACTTGTACCAAATAATGCTTCAACCGGTGACCATTGACTTAGAATACCTCATCATTTTTTTTCTTCAAGTCCAATGCACCAAAAGGTGTCACACCCACAATTTCAAAGGGACCACTCCATTTGGATTTCAGCTTTCTGGAAAACATCTTCAATCGTGAGTTGAACAACAAAACAAGATTGCCCACCTTGAACTCCCTATTCCGGATGTATTTGTCATGAAGGTACTTCATTTTTTCTTTGTACAAGGACGAACTTGCATATGCATGGTACCAGAATTCGTCTAATTCATTCAAATGTATAACCCGCAAGTTAGCAGCTGCATCCCAATCAAGATTTAACTTCTTTAAAGCCCACATGGCTTTGTGCTTAAGTTTCATCAGAAGATGACAAGCTTTGCCAAACACCAACCAGTATGGAGGCATCCCGATAGGAGTTTTGAAGTCAGTCCGATAAGCCCATAGTGCATCATCAAGCTTGTTTGACCAATCCATCCGGTTAGTATTCACTGTTTTGGAAACAATACTCTTTATCTCCCAATTGGAGACTTCCACTTGACCGCTATCTTGAGGGTGATAGGGAATCGTAACTTTATGAGTGACACCATACTTTCTAAGCAAGGTGTCAAAAGCTTTATTGCAAAAATGCGACCCCCATCGCTTATGATAGCCCGCGGAGTACCAAATCTTGTGAAGATGTTATTCTTCACAAATTCCACCACACTTCTTACTTCATTTTTGGGCAGAGAAATGGCCTCAACCCATTTAGACACATAATCAACCGCGACCAATATGTAGGTGTTTCCACAAGAACTCACAAAAGATCCCATAAAGTCAATACCCCACACATCAAAAATATCAATCTCTAAAATAGTGGTGAGGGGCATTTCATTTTTCTTTGAGGTTCCACCGGCCCTTTAACATTCATCACAACGCTTGACTAGATCACTTGTATCCTTGTAAAGAGTGGGCCAATAGAAACCGCAACTTAGCACTTTGGTCGTCGTTCTTGCTCCACCATGGTGATCACCATACGGCGAAGAATGACAAGCCCCAAGAATTTTAACTTGTTTCTTCCCCGGTATCTATATTCTAATCACTCCATCTGTACAAATCGGAAAAAGGACGGTCCATCCTAATAATAGTCTTGACAATCCCGTTTGAGCTTCTTCCTTTGGTTTAAATAGAACTCATCTGGGGTGATACCACTTACAAGAAATTTTGCTATATCCGCGAACCATGGCACCTATTTCATTGAAATAGTGAAGCGTTGCTCATCGGGGAAGGAGTCATTGATTTCAAGGCCATCATGCAGCCTCCCCTCCTCCTCCAAACGAGATAAGTGGTTCGCCACTTGGTTCTCACTTCCTTTTCGGTCTTGGATGTCTATATCAAATTCTTTCAACAAAAGCACCCATCTCATCAACCGGGCTTTGGAATCTTTCTTGCTCATAAGGTAACGAAGTGCCACATGATCCGTGTGGACAATCACTTTTGCACCCATCAAGTACGAGCGAAACTTCTCAATAGCAAACACAATGACAATGAGCTATTTTTCGGTAACAATGTAATTGACTTGGGCATCATTCATGGTCTTACTAGAATTGTAGACCGGATGAAAGATCTTGTTGATACGTTGTCCCAAAACTACTCCAACCGCCACATCACTAGCATCACACATGAGCTCAAAAGGAATGCTCCAATTAGGAGCGGTGATAATGGGAGTAGTTGTCAATTTGAACTTGATAAACTCAAATGCTCTCATGCAATCATCATTAAAGTGAAATTTAGCATCTTTCTCTAAAAGCTTGCACAAGGGGTTCACCACTTTGGAAAAATCCTTTATGAAACGCCTGTAGAACCCCGCATGACCCAAGAAACTTCTCACGCCTTTCACGGATGTTGGAGGTGAAAGTTTAGAAATCACCTCTATTTTTGCTTTGTCGACCTCTATTCCCTTCTCTGAAATCTTGTGGCCAAGGACAATACCCTCTTCGACCATGAAATGGCATTTCTCCAGTTCAATACCAAGTTTATTTCTTCACACCTTGCCAATTCCTTATCCAAATTTATCAAGCAATCATCAAAGGAATCCCCGACTACCGAAAAGTCATCCATGAAGACATCAAGGTAGTCCTCTACCATATCCGTAAAGATCGCCATCATACACCGTTGAAAAGTTATCGGTGCATTGCATAAGCCAATTGTCATCCACTTGAAAGAGAAAGTGCCATAGGGACAAGTGAAAGTTGTTTTCTTTTGATCTTTCGGGGCAATAAGGATTTGATTGTAACCCGAATATCCATCTAGAAGCAATAGAACGCCTGGCCGGCCAACCTATCAAGCATTTGGTCAAGAAAGGGTAGTGGGAAATAGTCTTTCCTTGTGACTTTATTAAGCTTCCGATAGTCCATACACACTCTCCATCACGTCATCTTTCTTGTTGGAATCAACTTGTTCTTATCATTGGTGACCACATTTATGCCCATTCTTCGGAACACATTGCACCAGAGAAGTCCACAAACTATCAGAAATGGGGTAGACAACCCCGATATCTAATCACTTTATGATCTCCTTTTTGACCACCTTTTGCATGGCTTGCAAAGAATTAACACATTCCATGAAGCCATCCATTTCATCATCATCAAAATTGAGCAAAACGGCCTCCAGCATGTCACCCACATTAATTGTGGCACTTGTATCATCAATAATCACATTGGTCACCAAGTCCGTGTACGAACATACTTCATTGCTATTCGGTTGCCTCATAGATTTGCATACGTGGAATACCACCTTTTCATCACCTACCCGGAAAGTGAGTTCACCAGCTTCCACATCAATACGAGCTTTTCCCGTAGCAAGGAAAGGTCTACCAAGAATAATCGGCACCTCATAGTCCACTCACAATCAAGAATAACAAAATCCGTCGGGAGAATGAACTTGTCAACTCGAACCAATACATCCTCAATCATCCCCAACGGTCTCTTCATTGTACGATCGGACATCTGTAATCTCATAGATGTGGGTCTTGGTTGCTCAATTTCCAATGTCTTGAAAACCGAATAGGGCATCAAGTTGATACTCACCCCAATGTCACAAAGAGCTTTTGCAAACTCGGCACTTCCAATGGTACAAGGAATTGTAAAAGAACCGGGATCTTCCAACTTCGGAGCCATCGAATGCACAATTGCACTCACTTGGTGAGTGACTTTTATAGTTTCAAAATTCATCGATCTCTTCTTTGTCACCAAGTCCTTCATAAACTTTGCATATACGGGAATTTGCTCCAAAACTTCAACTAATGGCACATTTATAGAGAGACTCTTCATTATATCAATGAACTTCTTGAATTGATTCTCGCCATTTTTCTTGGCAAGCCGTTGAGGATAGGGAGGAGGTGGCTTAGGCAATGATGCCTTAACGTTTTACACTACCGGTTTTGGTATGTCAATCACATGATCCCTAAGCGGGTTCATATCCTCTTGAGTCTCTTCCATCGTGTCATCAATACAAATCCGTGCTTCATCATTTGCTTGCACAACATTGTTCGGGATCTCTTCTTCTACCACTTACTCATCATCTACAAGTTGCCTTTGACTTGAGATAGGTGCATTCGAACCTTTTCCACTTCTTGTAGTAACGGCCATGGCATGCCCCGTAGTGTTCCCACCCTTCGGGTTCACCACCGTATCACTTGGTAGTGCCCCCTTAAGAAGAGAATTTAAAGCTTGAGAGATTTGACCCATTTGCATTTCTAAGTGACGGATTGATATGTTGTGTGAAGCAAGTTGGGCATCGGAATCAGTATTCTTCTCCATCATTTTCTTGAACATGTTCTCAATACGACCCATTTCATTGTTGGAGGAACTAGGACCATGAGAAGGATAAGGAGGGGGGTTGCTCGGTTGTTGGTACATCGGGGGCCTTTGAAAACCTAACCCCCGATTTCCTTGGTTGTTGTTCCACCCGACTTGGTTGTTGCCTCCCCAATTGCCTTGATTATTAATGTTTTGCCAATTCCCTTGGTTATTGTTTCCACTCCAATTGCCTTGATTGTTTTCACTATTCCAATTACCCTGGTTGCTACAATTCCAATTCCCTTGACTATTTGAAGGTCTCCATTGTTGTTGACTAGGGCCTTGGTAGTTGTTTCTTTGCCTTTGAAAGATGTTCACATATTGGACCTCTTCATCTTAATCATTGTAAGAATCTCCTTTATCAAACCCACTATCATCTTGCATAAAACTGTCCACTCTTTGTTGCATTTGTGGACTTCTTGCTCTTCTCTTGTTTACCATCATATTGACTCCCTCCATAGCATTGACTTGCCTCGGGTTTTGCACTCGTTGAAGTTGAGCGTTTTCCATTTGGTCATGTGGTTGTCAACTCGACTATTGCTTGCCCATGGTCATATAACTCTTTATGAAGATGAATCACATTTGGATCACCTTGTGGAACATTGGATCTAGATTACCACGCCGATGAAGTATGTGCCATTTCATTCAAAATATCACACGCCTCCGAATAAGGCGTAGTCATGAAGTTCCCACTGGAAAGTTAATTCACTATACATTTTTTGGTGGTATTGTTCCCCCGATAGAAAGTTTGTTGAATCATGTTCTCCGTCATATCACTGTTGGGGAACTATTTCACCATTATCCTATATCTTTCCCATATCTTGTGTAGTGGTTCATTAGGCTCTTTCTTGAATGCTAGAATTTCATCCCGAAGAATGGCCATGTGCCCGAGAGAGAAGTAATTTAAAATAAATTTCTCTGCTAGTTCATCCCAAGTATGAATGGAATGATTTGGCAAACGGTCCAACCAATCTAAAGATTTCCCCCGTAGAGAGAAGGGAAAAAGCCTTAGCATCAAAGCATCTTCAGAGACATTCGTTTGTTTGCTTCCCCAACACGTATCACGAACCCCTTCAAATGTTTATATGCATTTTGACTCGGTGCACCGGTGAAAAACCCTCGTTGCTCGAGCAAAGTGAGCATCACGTTGGTTATTTGAATATTGCCCGCCCTAATACGGGGTGGGACTATAGCACTTGCATACCCTTCATTCGGCAGCACCTGGTATGGAGCCGCTCATGGTGGAGGTGGGGGTGGAACGGGAACATTGTCTTAAGGCGGCCGACCTCGTCTATTGACTTGAGGTTCAAGAGGGACCTCATCCATTGCATCATCATCAACGTCCACATCCCCCACGTCTATGTTTCCGAGCTCATTGTTTGCCATGATTGCACCTACAATATTCACACGTTAGTAACAAGGAAGGAAAAGAAGATATTCCAAAACACACCTAAATATATAGCTGACACTGTCTTTTAGCTCCCCGGCAACGGAACCAAAAATTGATCTCATCAAATTTCACTCGTCTATTTGAGGATAGAAAAACGGTCGATGCAATAATAATACCCAACAGAGCCGGGGTCGAATTCCACAAGGAGCTATGTGAATGGGTGTTAGTAGTATATATCTTAACGCGTGAGTTTGTATATCTTAATTTGCACTTCCGCAATATTGGGTTTTGTTTGGAAATCTAAGTTAGACTACAGTTGCGATTTAAAGAATGAAACTAGGAAATTGTTTTTGGTTATTTTTCAAATGATAAAAAGACCCAGGGCTATGACCTTCACCTAGGTGTTCGCTTAATGGGTTATAAACTTTAAAACTTATTTTATTGGTCGGAGTGTATTATAGCTATCAACACTCAAGTACCCACTCAATACCTCTCGGCCAGAGAGTGATTTTGCCCAATTTTGCTTTCTCAAGCCCAAATGGGTATTTGAACAAAGCAGTTGATAATAAGTTCAAGCCGCATTTTACTATCTCTAGGTTCAACCCTTTAATTGGGCTTATCAATCTCTCGATTGACCCAATTTATTGCTAGCCAAGTTTTTCTAGACTAGTCTCTCTTTCTCAAGTAGAGACCACGTCAAAAAGGCATAAATAATGTTTGCAGCCATTAATTATTCAAATAAAAGCAAGAACAAGGCTAGATAATCAACACCCAACCATAAACAAGCAATAAATCAAACACCCATTAAGTTTACACACTAGGATTGGGTCATAATTCTAGTAAAAATCTAGCTACTCATGCTTAAATTAGAAGAAAAAGAAGAAGAAGTGATAATTAAACCCATATTAATAATTAAAATGATAAAATCAATATTCAAAAAGCTCAAAACAGCAAAACCTACTAAAAAGAGCAAAAGCAAACGTCTAGAGTGGTTGCTGATGTCAAAAGTTGACCTAAAAAAGTGAAACTCTTCTATTTATACAGAGCTGGAATTTTCGGACAAAAATATCCTTTCGGAGATTCTGCGGTCGCACAATTCCATGTGCGGTCCGCACTTTGCTTCAGCTTGAAAAGGTTGAAAATCTGCAACCGCATAATAATGAAGTGCGACCGCATTGCCCTCTTTATGCGGTCCGCACTATAATGTATGCGGTCGCACCTTATTCTTCTGTGGTCCGCACAATAATGTTTGATATTTTGCGGCCGCACATATCTTATTTTGCGGCCGCACAATAATTGTGCGGTCCGCACTTGAATTGGAGTGGAGGTGCATGTTCTCTGAACGTCTACTCTGACCGAGCTTCTGCGGCCGCACAATTTCATGTGCGGTCCGCATCTTGCAACCTTCTATGATGGAATTGCTTCATGACGTGCGGCCGCAGATGGTATTCTGCGGTCCGCACTTTGAGCTTTTGTGCTATTTTTTGTCCTTGAGTTCAGATTACTCCTTCTTGAGTTGGATTTTATCTTGGGAGCTCATCTTCTAATATTCCTGCAATTAAGCATATTTTATCAGCTTTCGGGAACACAATTAAGCGCTTTTGAACTAAAACGAAAGCTAAAAGGTGCTAATAAGTAGTCAAAATCTCCACTTATCAGGGGTGCGGATATCACGGCTCTCTGTTAGTCATGTACAATCGTTGCCATGCTTTCCGAAGTCTTAGAGCTCGTTCTAGGTTTGGAAAATATTGTCTTATCAGGCCCGGTGGCGAGCACTCCATTCGGGCCTCGGTACAAGAAGTTTCCAGCTCTGATTCTGATCCCATGTAGTCATATCCTTTCTTCTTTTGACCCACCGAGAAATCGGGGTACACATTAGCCCCGGTTTCACCCGTATATAATGTATCTACTAGATAAATTTTAAAAAGTTATAAAGCATATG
Source organism: Nicotiana otophora (assembly GCA_000715115.1). NCBI lineage: Eukaryota > Viridiplantae > Streptophyta > Magnoliopsida > Solanales > Solanaceae > Nicotiana > Nicotiana otophora. The sequence continues at coordinate 106,149 of AWOL01S0000919.1, forward strand.
AAACTTTTAAAATTTATTAAATAATTAGATAGAATCTGGTTAAGATATAATTAATTAAACAAAGCCATTTTTCTCTAACAATTGTAAACCTCAAATCTAATTATGAAATAATGCGATTAATATGGTATTAGAATGGACCACTACCTAAATTCAAGGGGTATTATTACTTTTAGATCGCATCAGAAACTATTTACATATGGTAACTGAAAAAATATATAAAATTTATATAATTTTTATATATAACATACATAATATATATATATATATATATATATATATATATATAAAATTTATACATTTTTCGACTATTATTTTTACAGCGGCTATACAGTGTCATTTTTTCTAAATTCAAATGTCTATGGTTATTCATTATCAAAAAAGTATTTTGACTTCTGATGGTAAGCACCCTCCACTTCCAACCAAGAGGTTGTGAGTTCGAGTCACCCCAAGAGCAAGGTGGGGAGTTCTTGGAGAGGGTCATTTGGAAACAGCCTCTCTACCCCAAGGTAGGGGTAAGGTCTGCGTACACACTACCCTCCCTAGACCTCACTAGTGGGATTATACTGGGTTGTTGTTGTTGTTGTTGTTGTATTTTGACTTCTGAAAAACATGACGCGTGCCATGTTCTTACTATCTTAAAGAAAAAAGAAATGCCTACACGAATGGCATCTAGCAAATTAAAGTTGGATGAGACACAATGTTCTAAAACATTTTTGATTTATGGAAACCATCATTACACCAATTATTGATATAAATTTCAAAGGAGGAACAAAGATCAATATTTTGGAGCCCGTGAGCAAAAGGCACTAGATTCTTCTCATCTTTTCCATTTATTTTTAAAAGAAAAAAAGCCCCAACAAGGAATGCAGTGAGAGCGACGAAATTCCTCCACTTTTAATTATGTATTTTAAATTTAACCCGTGAAAATATTGAAATTTTTGTTAGGGGCCGTTTTTCTCTTAATGAACCCTGTACGCATAAATTTTGAATTATTCGGTTCAGTAAACTCCGAATATCAAATAATTTTTAAAAAATAAAAATTGGGGAGGGGGGGTGGGGTTTCGCGTTTTATATTCCTAATGACCAAATAAGTTAATATTAAGAATGAAAATGATGAGAATTGACAGTAATCACTATTTGCCGACATAACTTAAAAAGAAACATATGATGCAATTGACTTTAAGAAAAAGCAAAAAACTTCCTTTTTACTTTGTTTCAACACCCCTTTCACATTTTAAATTGAGAAATCTCAAAAATAATTCTACATATCTATGTTTAATTAATATAAATCATAATTGTCTTTTTAAAGTCTTTTGACATTTTTCTTGTGATTTCACCATCATTTCACAGGAATATTCATGGGTCACCCATCAGGGTCATAAGGTGGCGATTCATACTTAATATTTTTTAATTTCTATTCCTTAAATGATTACTAAACTTTTATTTTATTGCAATTAAAATTCTTAAACAACATTTTGTTACTTAAAAATTATTCAACTTTTCTCAAATATTACAAATAGTCATCTTTGCCTAAGAATACATCAAGTCACTAAACAATCTTTTCCGTACCAAAATGACACTTAACTTTATTTGAGTGTCATATAAAATGTCTTTTTTATTTTGTTTTAATGATTTTCTATAATAATTAGGTTAAGCTGAGCGATTTGTTTTTACAAAAATAATTTAGCAATTTCCGTGATACTTAATTAAAGTTAACTAATTTTTTATTACAAAAAATAGTTTAGTAATTTTAATTATAATAAAATAAAAATTGCGTGACCATCTATGAATTCAACCATTTGTCCGTCCATACTGTTTTATTGGCAAACATGAAAGAAATTACCAAAACTATAAGATCTTATCGAGCCTTAGCAAACGTTGATAGAAATTGGGCTGGAGGAAGGCTTTCTAGCCCAAAGTTAAACAATCCAAATCATTTCAAATTGCTCATCCTTCCTTTTTCTTTTTTATTTTCTTTTACGCGTAAATAAATGTGTTTTCTTTACACCTTTGGAATAGTACATAATTATCCAAACCGAAATAACCTAACCCCCCCCCCCCCAAACAAATCAAGCACTTAAAACGGAGAAAAAGAAGAGAATAACTAGTTAACTCTAAAAAACAAAAAGTTTAAGTGAAATCATGCTGGATATATATATATATATATATATATATATCCTCTTATCAGCAGCGTAGCTACATAGCTCCAAAAGGGTGTCAACTTTTCGCCAAAAAAATACACTGTTTAGGTAGGTAAAAAGTATTCTTTTATGTATATATATATATATATTATGTACTGTATTCTATTGATTTTTCCGTATATTTACTTCTTTAAATTTTGACTCCTTAATAAAAATTCTGGCTCCGCTACTGCCCTTATGTAACTTTAATCACACATAATACCATGCCTCTGGATAAAAACTTACGTCTTTTTTGGTTGTATAGAACCTAAATCCAGCCACGAAACCAAAAAATACAACGACGACATGTTGGGTTTTAGTTCAAAAATTGAGGTGAATAGAAATGAACGAAAAAATAAAATTTTGATTTTTCCTCCTTTACAAAGAATATTGTCCCATATTGCAGAAGGAAACTTTATTTGGTTGGTATATACTTAGTTGTACTTCTTCTAAATCTTAAAAAGTTGAGAAGAAGTCAAGCCCGCGTTGTCGTAATAGCCTCACGGTAATTTGATTGTCCTCCTTTTTGATTTTTTCATTTTATTTTGCGTAAATAATCATTTTACGTGAAAGGTCACATGGAGGAGTTGCACATCTTTGTTTGAACTTAACCTGTTGGCTATAAATACCAGGTCATTTCCTCAGATTTTTCGTATAAAAATTCTGAAATCTCTTCTTCCCTTCTGCATTATTGACGAGCGTAAAACACACACTTAAATTATGCTCGCTAGTCAAAGATAGTATAATATAATATCGTGTCCACAAGGATTGGAGTTAAATAGTGTTCTCGTAATTTGTAGCTAGATTGTTATCGAGGAGAATCAACAATCGAGATTTATATGATTAATAACTAAAATTAACTAAGAATCTAAAATTATTTACTAATGACAATCACAACAAATGTAAGCAATGAAGTTATTAATGGGAGAAAATAGGGTTTTGACGGAATAAGTGCAAGATAATTGTTTGGGATTTAACTCTAGACAGTTTATTTCTAATGTTCAAGTGAGTCTCTCGAATTTACTTAATTATCAGTGCAAATATTTAGTAGAAACTCCTTTCTCGGTTAAGTTTTAACATCACAATATGAACCAAATTAAGCTCTGTGAAGATATGCAAGAATACGTAGTGGATCGGTCTTTAGGAAAACCTCTTTCGATTATTCTCATAACTAGATTTAATCAATGGTTCAACTAGCTTCTTTCGATTACTTAGAAGAATCTATGAACTCAACCAACAATATAGTGCAAGGATATCACAAGTTATGCCTTTTTTGATTACAAGAACAAGTGAATATAGATGCAACAATTAAATCTTCCAAAAACAATTCAAATACATAAAAATGGAGAAGTTATTCACAAATATAACAAAAATATAGGAAAGCATAAATTCAATCCAAACATGGATCTTGAATGAGGAAGGAATGATGAAATCCTTATGCTTGTATTCTTCCAACTCCTCCTTAGCCTCCTTGGCTTCCTTAGGTCGAAATTTGTCCAAAAGTCCATCTAAAATGGTGTCTTGGTGTATTTAAGCCGCTTCCAAAATAAACTCCGGACGAAACTACCCTTTTTAGCGGAATTGGGAAGTCACTCTAACATTTTTGGGCTACCGCGCCACCCCATGCGGCGTGGTTGTGAAAAATCCAGAACGATTCAAAATATGATTTCTGGCCACTTTTTGCACTAGCGCCCCGCGCCCAGCGGGGCATGCCGCGGGGCGGTAGTGTAAATTGTGGCAAGAATTGAGTTTTTCAATTTTTTGACATTCATACTTGGTTTTCGACCCCCGAACGTGATCCCGGCTTAATTGCTTGAGCTTCTACTTAGATTTCAAAGCTCCAAATAGCTCAAATTAGCTCCACAACATCTACATAACTCGGAATCACTCCTGCAAGGCATAAAACACACAATAAGTGTAAAAACTCTACTAATTAAAGCTCAACACAAGTAAAGTGCAGTGAATTAGAGTGTAATAAGCGACTAAAATATGAGATTATAGTCTACCATCAATTATTTTCTTACAAAAAAACAAACAAAGTAATGTGATTCACTGTCATCATTTTTGTTCATTGTATACTGGTATTTGAAGTACCGCTACACTAGTATAGTTATCCGTTCTATCATGAAAAGAAATAATCCTAAACTTCGGATACTAGGAGGGGGATTAAGTTTTTTAAGGAAACACTGTGAATTCAGTGGGATCGGATATAATTCTGCCTCTAATACATTTTTGTTTTTCTCGTTATTTATGTTTTCAGAATTTATTTACAAATACAAACTAATAACAAGTCACGTAGACTAATATAATTCTGCTTCTACTATATTTCTGTTTTTTTCGTTATTTCTGTTTCCCTAATTTGTTTCCGAATACAAACTAATAACACCACATACTAGCTAAAATTTGAATCTTACCTATTTATGTTTTCATTTAAAGGAAATTATAATAATTCTATAATATTAAAAGGAGTTTAAGTTACACCGATAACATACAATTTTTTTATACTATCCGGTAATGATGAATAACGATAGATAACTCTAACAGTATCAGTTTTTATATTAAACTACACCGTGTAATGCAAAAATTCCTTACATTATTAGTGCACTTAAGATATAAAAAATTATTTATTCAATTAGGTCACAACTCACAAGTATAAACTCTGCTAAGAACATGCATGCTAGTTATATGCTACCATCAGTAGAGGCAATGTCTTATCATTTCCACCCAAAAGTAAATGCTTTTATAAGCTTGGAATGCACGCAAAGGCAGATGGAAAATGAATAAAGGTGACAAAAGAATGAAAGTGCATTAAATACTCATTTTGAAAACTTCACATGTTGAAAGTTACTTTCCTCTAAAAGGGCTAAATATGTGTGCATTTGGTAAATAGTGTGTTGGTTTGCTTAGAGTAAGCTCCAAAGTTATGCATTTTTTACGTACCAATATAGTGATATCTTTCTATAGATATTCTTAAAGTTTGATGGACTTTAAGCATTGCCATTTATGTGATGGTATGTATATAAGTGTCAAATGAGCATAAATCACATCGAAAGAAAATTGGGATAATTGCACATTTGATCCCTCAATTACTGATAAATTTTAGTTTTGGTCCTTGTGATATTTAACTAAACAAATTTAATATTGGATTAATTAAAATGTACTTTTTGGTCCCTTTACATAGGGAATATATTATATATTTAGATTGTTTTTAGGACTATATTACCTCAAATATATGTGGAGTAACAGTACAATTTTAAGAAGGGGAGCTTTGGAGCAACGGTTAAATTGTCTCTGTGTGATCTATAAGTCACGGGTTCGAGCCGTGGAATCAACCACTGATGCTTGCATCATAAGGCTGCTTACATTACATCCCTGGGGTGTGGCCCTTCTCCGGACCATGCGTGAACGCGGGATGCTTTATGCCCTTTGCAACCTTTTTTTATATAGTACAAATTTAACATAAAACAAGGGTAATTTAATGGTTTAACAGACATTTATTTGTTAAACTTGTGAAGATTTACAAGTAGAACGATAAAAGTGAGCATTTCAATTAATTGAAGGTTGAATGTGTTTAATCAGATACCACAAGGACAAAAAATGGAACTTGTCAATCTTTCAGGGGCTAAAAGTGCAAATTCACCAAAAGTATTTTTCATGTGTATGTTTTACTTCGAAGATTGAGCCCAAATTTTTTGTTCATTTGCATCTCGAGTTGTCACTATTACAAGACATTACATACCAGTAGAGTGAGGCAAACATTTCAGTTTCAGTTGTTTATATAATATATGGATATATTCTTATTTTGTGTCATGTAAATTCTAACTCATTGAAACTTCGCAATGGAATTTACCTAGTTCTTCTCTTTTCACCTTATAAACAAAGAATCCTAGTGTTTCGAAGGCATTCAAAGGAAAAAACCTAAAGAAATGGGCAAAAGGCTCACATTATCAAAATTAGAAATTGATTAAAATACTTATTTTTAAAACTGAGAAAATTATTTGAAGAAAATGATGCAACTGTTTTTTTCCTAGTAGAAATTTTCAGGCATTGCTTAAGTAAGTTGTTAATCATCTAGCATCTTAAGCTTACCTAATGCTGCCTAAAGCACCATCATTGTTTTGAACCCATAAATAGATTACAAAATTACTTTTATTATTCATTTTTTTTCCTTTTAATTTAGAAACATGAAAAGTATATAATAAAGGGGAGGAGAAAATTAAAATTTACCCAATATGACCCCATTTAGAATAAATACCACAGCAAAATCCAGCCTCATAGTACAGTATTCTCTTAGTTGTTAAATGGCCGTACTTTGTCGTTAAATTGCTTCTACCATTCCCTATTCGGAAATAAAAAAAATCCATGAGGAAAAAAAGATAATAATAAATAAATAAAATAAATAAACAAATAAAAAGATAAAGAAAATAAATTTAGAACACTTATCTATGATTACATTTTTTGGGTTTTCCATTTTCCGTTTCTTTTTTAAAAATGTTTTATTACATGGGACCTAAGGGCGGAATTAGGAGGTGAAAGGGGTTCATCCAAATCCAACCCAGCCCAGCTCAGCCTGTGATTTAGCAAGGCTGGGCTAGAATTTTTGGAGCCCATTTAAAAACGAGGCTTTTAAGCCCAGCCCGAGTAAGCCCGTGGCCTGGGAGGCTTGACTGAGGTTGGGCCGGCCCGGCCCGTGGGCCTAATAAAAATACATATGTAAAATATATAAAATATAAAAAGTATATAACACAAAAAATAAAAATAAAAAAATCCCAAGCTTAAAGTTTATTAAGCTCATCATATTAAAATATCAAAGTCTTAAGACGTTAATTAGTTTCAAAAATTTAATTATTCTTAATATTTAACTAATTAATATTGCATACAAATTGTAGATGTAGATGAAAGTGAAGATGTTAAGACAACCTTCTCACAAGCGGATTCAAATGTGTTTGATGAAGATGATGTGTTGGATATCTCATAAGTGTAACAACCCGACCAGTCATTTTACGTTTTAGAACCCCATTCCCCTAAATAAGACTCTCCAAATGTGCTTTAACTATTTTATGACTTACGGGGATATTTAGTTAGGGATTTGGAAGGGTTTGGGTTGAAATCGGCTTGGTTCCTTAAGTTGGCCTTAAAAAGCTAAGTTTGACTTCGATCAATATTTTGGGTAAACGGCCTCGGAGTCGGGATTGGACGGTTCCAATAGGTTCGTATGATAATTTTAGACTTGGGTGTATATTCGGATCGGGTTTTGGATGATGCGGGAGCATTTCAACGCTTAATAGTGAAAGTTGGCTCTTTGAAGGTTTTTGAAGTTCTTTAAATCTGATTTGGAAAATATTTTGGTGCTATCGAGGTCCAAATAGGATTCCGATACCGAAAATAGTTCTGTGAGGTCATTTAAGACTTGCACGTAAAATTTGGCGTCATTTCGAGTGGATTTGATAGGAATCGGACGCGCGGAAGTATTTGAGAAGTTTTTGGAGTTTATGAGTTAATCCAAGCGTTTTGGCGTCCGATTCGTAGATTTTGATGTTATTTCGGTGTTTCGATCACGTGAGCGAGTCCGTATAATATTTTAAGACTTGTGTGGATGTTGGATGTGGAGCCCCGAGGGCTCGAGTGAGTTTCGGACAATGTTCGGAAGGATGAAGCTTCAATTTTCTGGTGTTTTCTTTACTGGTGTTGCAGGTGTCGCAAAAGCAAGAAATAGTTCGCATTTGCGAGAAAGGCTTCGCATTGGTGAAGAAACCTAATCTGGGCATAGCTCGTATTTGCGAGAAATCAGTCGCATTTGCGACCTTGGCAGTGGGAGCCCAGGTTCGTATTTGCGATGTGTTTGTCGCATCTGCGACCTTCGCATTTGCGAACCAGATGTCGCAAATCTGAGACCTATGCACATCTTATTAAATGCGGGACTTAGGCCATTTAGCTCATTTTTTCATCTCTTGGGCTATTTTTGGAGCTCTTGGAAGAGGGTTTTCATCCATCACTTTAAGGTAAGTAATTTCTACACAACATGAGTTACATACATAGATTAAGGGTAGATTAATATGTAAAAATTGGTGAAATCAAGGGTTTAGATGAAAAACCTAGATTTCGAATAAAAATGGGATTTGACAACGAAAACGGTTATGGAATTTGGTGAAAATCATATATTTGACTTCATGAGGTTATGGGTAACAATTTTGTTTCGAAAATTTCTGGAAGCCGGGCACGTGGGCCCGGGGGTGAATTTTGAAAATTCTTCAATTGTGGTTGGGTAATCGCTTTAATAGTTAGAATATGAACTTTTGAACCTATATTGACTATTTTATATAACATTTAACTAGTTTCGAGTCATTTTGGAACTAAATTAAGGGTTTGAGCACAAATCTTGGATCGGAAGTAGGCTTGAGACATAGTAAGTCTCTTTTCTAATCTTGTAAGAGGGAATTAACCCCATAGGTGAACTTAATTCATATATGCTTCTATTTGTGGGGGGCTAGGTACGCACGAGCTGACGAGAGTCCGTATGTAGCTACTACTCATGCTTATGTACGGGTAGTTTTAGGTTTCACCATGTTTTGTTGACACCGTTATTTGATTATGCTTATTAATTGTCTTGAATAGAGTTGAGGTTGAGGATATCAAGATTTTAAGAGTTTCTAGTTAAATTTCTTATTTTGGAAAGAATTGAGGGATATTATGATAACTTGAAAAAAATCTATGTTCAACTGCGTCGCAAGTATATTCCGCGAGCGGGGTAAATTTCTACTACTCTCATGGGAGCGGGCCGTTCGCCTCGGCAGGTTAATAGATGCATCTATGGTTCGTGTCGTTCGACCCTCAGCAATGCACACAGTTTATATTTATATATATTTGGATCGGACCGTAGTCCTCGGCATAATTCGTGCGTGATAATGCTGAAGCCCTCTTATATTTGATATCGTTTCATTGACTTGAGAGGTTAAATAGTTAAATTGAGGGGAAAGATTTGTTTTTTTCTACTGTAAAGGTATTGTTTAATTATTCTTGCTCCGAATTCTATTGTCATTTATATATATCATATTTAATTAGAATTTCACAATATATTATATTGTTGTCCTATAGTAAGTGTCGAAGTCGACCCCTCGTCACTACTTCTTCTAGGTTAGACTAGATACGTATTGGGTATATGTTGTTTATGTACTCACACTACACTTCTGCACTGAATGTGTAGGATCTGAAGTAGGTACATCTGGATATCAGTCCGGCGCGCATCCCTGATTATCGAGACTTCACGGTGGGCTGCCCTTCTGAGCCCGTTCTGCAGCAGCCGGAGTCTTTCTTTTGTTGTACGTTTTTGTCTATTTCACTTCAGACAGTAGACTAGTATTCTTTTGTATATTCTACTAGATGCTCATATACTTGTGACACCAGGTTTTGTCACACACACTAGTAGACTTGTGGTTTTTGGTTCGTTCCTATGGTTATGAATGCATTCAGTTGCTTTCGCTTTATTTATTTTAAATCTGTTATTTCTTAAATCTTTGTAAGTTAAACCTTTCTTAGTGGTTAGTTCACTGTTGGCTTGCCTAGCGGCGGTACTGGGTGCCATCACGGCCTATCATAAAATTGGGTTGTGACAACATGGTATCAGAGCACTAGGTTCACGTAGGTCTCACAAGTCATGAGCATGCCTAATAGAGTCTTGCGGATAGGTGCGGAGACGTCCGTAGTTATCTTCGAGAGGTTATAGGGTGTTAGGAAACTACTCTTTATTCATCTCCTATCGTGTAGTTGATGGTGTACTAAGTTTCTTTCTCTTGTTCTCTCACAGATGGTAAGAACGCGCGCGGCATGCGTTCCAGACCCGGGAGGGGTTGCTCCCCCTATTGCTAGAGGTCGAGGCAGAGGCCGGGGAAGGGCACCGACCCGAGGTAGGGGATGAGGACGTCCCAGAGTTGCCCCAGTTATACCGCCATCGTACCCAGTAGAGGATCCCATTGTTGAGGAGCAGGGCGAGGTGCCCGCAGCAGAGCCAGCCCCAGTCGATTTCATGGCAGCAGCAGGCTTTCAGGAGGTCATAGGCCGTATGTTACGGTTCATTGATTCTATGATCCAGGCTGGTTTATTTCTAGCAGACCTGACCACATCTCAAGTGGAAGGGGGAGCACAGACCCCTACTGCTCAGGCTCATGGGCATGCAACTACCGTATATCAGACCCCGGGCACATTGCCCATGGGCGGAGCCCAGCCAGTTGCAGCAGCTGTACCTGAGCCTAGACCAGTTGTGACCGGCAAGCCGCAGAAGCTATTGGATAGATGGACCAGGCTTCATCCTCCTGTCTTCGGCGGTGAGCGACATGAGGATCCCCAGGACTTCATTGATAGGTGTCGGGACTAACTGCACAATATGAGTATATTAGAGTAACATGATGTGGATTTCACTACTTTCCAACTGGAGGGCAGGGCCCGTAGGTGGTGGCAGTCACATCTTCTCGGCAGACCAGCAGGTTCTCCTCCCATGACTTGGGATGCGTTTACACGCCTTTTCTTGGATAGGTATATTCCACCCTCCCAGAGGGAAGAGTTGCGGTGTCAGTTTGAGCAGCTCCAGCAGGGTCAGATGTCAGTGAACGACTAAAAGGCGAGATTCTCTAAGTTGTCTCGCCATGCACTAGTGATACTTCCTACTAATGTTAAGAGAGTACAGAGGTTTGCACTCCGGTATTCAGGCCACTATGGCCCGAGAGGTCGAGATGGGTACTTCTTATCAGCTGGTTGTGGAGATAGCTCGGAGAATTAAGGGTTACCGTCAGCGAGGTAGAGAGCAGATGCAGCGGGACAAGTGGTTCCATTTTTCTGGAGAGTTTAGAGGTGCCCCGGTTGGGGGCCGAGGTCAGGTTGGGAGGGGTCAGCTTAGCAGGCCCACATATCCAGCACTACCACCTCTTCGGGTTGCTCCAGTGCAACCCTATTTCAGTGCTATGCTAGAGAGTTCTTATCGCCTACCAACTATCCAGGGTTCTTCCAGTAGGTACTCAGGCCCCCAGGGTTCTTCCAGTGCCTATTTCAGTGCCATGCCAGAGAGTTCATACCGCCCACCAGCTATTCAGGGTTCTTTCGGTGGGTATTCAGGCCATCAGGGTCAGACTTCAGGGCAACAGTCGACCGCTCCAAGGGGTTGTTACGAGTATGGAGATCCTGGTCACATGAAGAGATTTTGTCCCAGACTCCGGGGCAAAGAGGTGCAGCAGAGTCAGTAGCCCATGATTTGAGCACAAGTAGCCGCACCAGCCGTCCGGTCGTCCAGAGGCGGAGGGCAGGTGGGTAGGTGTCTTCCTAGAGGTGGAGGCCAGGAAGGTGGAGCTCCAGCTAGGTTCTATGCTTTCCCGGCCAGACCAGATGCAGTGGCCTCACATGCCATGATCACATATATTATTTCTGTCTGCGGTAGGGATGCTTCGGTATTATTTGATCCAGGGTCCACCTATTCATATGTGTCATCTCTGTTTGCGCGTTTCTTAGATATTTCTCATGAGTCCTTGGGTACTCCTGTTTATGTGTCCACTCCAGTGGGCGATTTTATTGCTGTGGATCGGGTCTACCGGTCCTGCATTGTTACATTTTGTGGCTATGAGACCAGAGCGGATCTTCTACTGCTCGATATGACTGATTTTGAGGTTATCATGGGCATGGACTGGTTATCTCCATATCACGCCATCCTTGATTGCCATGCCAAGACTGTTACCTTGGCAATGCCAGAGCTTCCTAGATTGGAGTGGAAGGGTCCGTCTATCAGCACACCTAGTCAGATCATCTCTTTTATGAAGGCTCGACACATGGTCGAGAAGGGTTATTTGGCTTATCAAGCTTATGTTCGGGATACTACCGCAGAGACTCCGGTGATTGATTTGGTACCAGTAGTCCGAGTGTTCTCCGATGTGTTTCCTTCTGATCTTTCAGGCATGCCACCAGACTGTGATATCGATTTCTACATTGATTTGGCTCTAGGTACCCAGCCTATATCTATCCCACAGTACCTTATGGCTCTGAAGGAGTTGAAGGAACAGTTTGAAGAGTTGCTAGCAAAGGGGTTCGTCAGACCGAGTGTATCACCTTGGGGTGCACAGGTGTTATTTGTAAAGAAGAAAGATGGGACTATTCGGATGTGCATCGATTACCGCCAGTTGAACAACGTTACCATTAAGAACAAGTACTCGTTTGCCGCGTATTGATGATTTGTTTGACCAGTTGCAGGGTGCTAGGATGTTTCTAAGATCGACTTGAGATCATGCTACTATCAGCTGAAGTTTCGGGACTTGGATGTTCCGAAGACTACTTTCCGTACTAGATTTGGCCATTATGAGTTTTCAGTGATGTCCTTCGGCTTGACTAATGCCCCAGCGGCATTTATGGATTTGATGAACGGGGTGTTCAGGCCCTATATTGATTCATTCATCATTGTCTTCATTGATGACATTTTGATCTACTCACGTAGCATGGAGGAGCACGAGTAGCATTTGAGAGTGGTTCTTCAGACCTTATGGGAACAGAAGCTATATGCTAAGTTCTCCAAGTGTGAGTTTTGACTTAGATTTGTGGCATTCTTGGGGCTTGTAGTATCAGGCGAGGGTATTAAGGTGGATCCTAAGAAGATTGAGGCAGTTTAGAGTTGGCCTCGTCCCACTTCGGTGACTGAGATTAGAAGTTTCTTGGGGGTTAGCAGGTTATTATCGCCGGTTTGTGGAGGGCTTCTCATCTATTGCAGCACCTTTGACTAGATTGACCAGAAGGGTGCTCCATTTTGTTGGTCCGATGATTGTGAGGCGAGCTTCCAGTAGCTCAAGACAGCTTTGACTACAGCATCAGTCCTAGTGTTACCTTCCAGTTCGAGGATGTATACTATGTATTGCGACGCTTCACGCGTTGGTTTGGGTTGTGTATTGATGCAGAAGAGGCGAGTTATTGCATATGCTTCAAGTCAGTTGAATCCCCATGAGAAGAATTATCCTATGCACGATTTGGAGTTGGCCGCGATTGTTCATGCTCTTAAGATCTGGAGGCATTATCTTTATGGGGTGTCCTGTGAGGTTTACACTAATTATCGCAGCTTGCAGTATTTGTTCAAGAAAAGGGATCTCAATTTGAGGCAGCACAGATGGCTTGAGTTACTGAAGAATTATGACATCACCATTCTTTATCATCCGGGCAAGGCGAATGTAGTTGCGGATGCCTTGAGCAGAAAGGCAGAGAGTATGGGTAGCTTGGAATTCATTTCGGCAGAGGAGCGGACACTAGCTTCGTACATTCAATCCTTGGCTAACCGACTTGTGAGGTTGGATATTTCAGAGCCCACCCGAGTTCTTGCATGTGTCTTTGCCCAGTCTTCACTTTTGGAGCAGATCAAGGCTCGACAATTTGATGATTCACACTTGTTGGTTCTCAGGGAAACGGTGCTACAGGGTGGTGCCAAGGAGGTTACTATTGGCAAGGATGGTGTTCTCTGACTCCAAGGTCGTCTATGTGTTCCTAATGTTGATGGCCTGAGGGAGAGGATTCTAGAGGAGGAACATCGTTCTCAATATTCCATTCATCTAGGTGCTACAAAGATGTATCGCGACCTAAGGCAGCATTATTGGTGGCGGCGGATAAAGAAATACATAGTTGAGTATGTAGCTAGATGCCTAAATTGCCAGCAGGTTAAGTATGAGTTCCAGAGTCCAGGTGGCCTACTCAAGCATATGACTATACCTGAGTGGAAGTGGGAGTGTATTACTATGGACTTCGTGGTTGGGTTGCCACGGACTTTGCGGAAGTTTGATGCAGTTTGGGTCGTTGTTGACAGATTGACCAAGTCGGCACACTTCATCCTAGTTGTGACTACGTATACTTCGGAGAAGTTGGCCCAGATTTATATTCAGGAGATAGTTTGGTTGCATGGTGTGGCTGTTTCCATCATATCAGACAGAGGACCTTAGTTTATTTCCCATTGCTGGAGAGCAGTACATAGTGAGTTGGGGACCCGTGTAGAGCTCAGCACAGCATTGCATTCCCAGCCCGAAGGGCGGTCGGAGCTGACAGTTCAGATCTTGGAGGACATGCTCAACGCATGTGTGATTGACTTTGGGGGACAGTGGGATCGATTATTACTCTTGGCCGAGTTTGCTTACAATAATAATTATCAGTCCAGCATCGAGATGGCTCCATTTGAGGCTTTAAATAGTCGGCGATGTCATTCTCCCATCGGGTGGTTTGAGCCCGGCAAGGCAAAGTTATATGGTACTGATTTGGTGAAGGATACCTTGGAAAAGGTAAAGTTGATTCTGGAGTGACTTTGCGCAGCACAGTCCAGACAGAAGAGTTACGCGGATCGGAAGGCGCGTGATTTCTCATTTATGGTGGGCGAGAAGGTTCTCTTGAAAGTCTCGCCAATGAAGGGGATTATGAGATTTGGAAAGAAGGGCAAGTTGAGCACAGGGTTTATAAACCCATTTGAGGTGTTGAGACGAGTTTGGGGAGGTTGCTTATGAGCTTTCTTTTCCTCCCAGTCTATCGGGAGTTCATCCGGTTTTCCACGTGTCTATGCTTCGGAGGTATCATGCCGATAGGTCACATGTGTTAGACTTCAGCACGATTCGGTTAGATGAGAGTCTTGGTTATGAGGAGGAGCCTGTTGCCATTGTGGATAGGCAGGTTTGCCAGTTGAGGTCCAAGAAATTTCCGCGGTAAAAGTCTAGTGGAGGGGCCACCCAGTCGAGGAGGCGACTTGGGAGTCCGAGGGGGACATGCGGAACAGATATCCACAGGTATGATTCTAGACCCATTCGAGGATGAACGTTTGTTTAAGAGGTAGAGAATGTAACGATCCGATCGATCGTTTTGCTTTTTAGAACCTCGTTCCCCTAAACAGGACTCCCCGAATGTGTTTTTACTATTTTATGACTTGCAGGGGTGGTTAGTTCGGGATTTGGAAGGGTTCGGGTTGAAATCGGAACATTTGGTTCCATAAGTTGGCCTTAAAAGGCTAAGTTTGACTTTGATCAAAGTTTTGAGTAAACGACCTCGGAATCGGGATTGGACGATTTCAATAGGTTCATATGATGATTCCGGACTTGGGCGTATGTTCGGATCGAGTTTTGGATGACCCGTGAGCATTTCGGCGCCTAATAGTGAAAGTTGGCTCTTTGAAGTTCTTTAAATCTGGTTTGGAAAAGGTTTTGGTGATATTGAGGTCTAAATAGGATTACGACACCGAACAAAGATTCGTAATGTCATTTAATACTTGCACGCAAAATTTGGCGTCATTCCGAGTTGATTTGATAGGAATCGGACGCGCGGAAGTATTTTAGAAGTTTTTGGAATTCATAAGTTAATCTGTGCGTTTTGGCATCCGATTCGTGGATTTTGATGTTATTTTGGTATTTCGATCGTGCGAGCGAGTCCGTATGATATTTTAAGACTTGTGTGGATATTGGGTGTGGAGCCCTGAGGGCTCGGGTGAACTTCAGACAATGTTTAGAAGGATGAAGCTTCAGTTTTCTGGTGTTTTCTTTGTTGGTGTTGCAGGTGTCGCAAATGCGAGAAACAGTTCGCATTTGCGAACCTCACATTTGCGAGAAAGGCTTCGCTTTGGTGAAGAAGCCTGATCTGGGCATAGCTCGCATTTGCGATAAATCAGTCGCATTTGCGACCTTGGCAATGGGAGCCAATGCGACATCTGAGACCTATGCACAGCTTATTAAATGCGGGACATAGGCCATTTAACTCATATCTTTTCATCTCTTGGGCCATTGTTTGAGCTCTTGGAAGAGGGTTTGCATCCAATCCTTTGAGGTAAGTAATTTCTATACAACATGAGTTAAATACATAGATTAGGGGTAGATTAACATGTAAAAAATGGTGAAATCAAGGGTTTAGATGAAAAACCTAGATTTTGGATAAAAATGGGATTTGACCATGAAAATGGTTATGGAATTTGGTCAAAATCATATATTTGACTTCATGAGGTTATGGGTAACAATTCTCTTCGAAAATATCCGAAATCCGGACACGTGGGCCCCGGGATGAATTTTAGGAATTCTTCAATTGGGGTTGGGTAATCGCTTTAATAGTTAGAATATGAACTTTTGAGCCTATATTGACTATTTTATATAACATTTGACTAGTTTCGAGTCATTTGGCACCAAATTGAGGGTTTGAGCACAAATCTTGGATCGGAAGTAGGCTTGAGACAATGTAAGTCTCTTTTCTAACCTTGTAAGAGGGAATTAACCCCATAGGTGACGAGAGTCCGTACGTAGTTACTACTCATGCTTGTGTCCGGGTAGTTTTAGGTTTCACCATGTTTGTTGACACCGTTATTTGATTATGCTTATTAATTGTCGTGAATAGAGTTGAGGTTGAGGATATCAAGATTTTAAGAGTTTCTAGTTGAATTTCTTATTTTGGAAATAATTGAGGGATATTATGATAACTTGAAAAAAATCTATGTTCAACCGCGTCGCAAGTACATTCCGCGAGCGGGATAAATTTTTATTACTTTAATGGAAGCGGGTTGTTCGCCTCGGGAGGCTAATAGATGTATCTATGGTTCGTTCCGTTCGACCCTTGACAGTGCAAACAGTTTATATTTATATATATTTAGATCGGGCCGTACGTCTGTCGCCCAAACTCACACCATTAATTTAGGTTGCGAGGCGGTCGATGCAATAATAAAAATCTAATGCGATTCGTGGTCGATTCCACATGGAGCTTGATGTGGGATTAGGTATATATCTAGTGTGAATGTATGACGTGCCTAAGATTACACTTGCACATTTTCAATTGTTGTTTCTACTTCTAGTTTTACGCTAATGCTTGCAATTGTAAAGCTAAGAGACAACGTTTTTTGTTTTGATTGTTTTTCAAGTTATAAAAGATCTAGGGTTGCGACTTTCGCCTAGTCGGTTACCTAACGGATTAATAGCTTTAGGGCATGTTTGGTTGATCGGGATAAAATATAGCAATCACACGTAATTACTCACTCTATATCTCTCGTTGGTTTGAGTGATTTTGCCCAATTCGGCTTTCTCAAGTCCAAATGGGTATCTCACGAAACAAGTGATAAATGCTCAAGTCGGGTCTTACTATCTCTAGATTAGACCCTTTAATTGGGGCTATCAATTTCTTGAGTTCACCCCAATTTTTTGTTAGCCAAGTGTTTCTAGACTTAGTCTCACTTACTCAAGTAGAGACTAAATCAATTAGGCATGAATCAATATTTGCAACCATTAATTCTCAAAATCAAGCAAGAACTAGGCTAAAATTCATATACCCAATCACAAATAAGCCCTAAATCAATCACTCATTAAGTACCCATACTAGGGTTGGGTCAGAACCCTAGCTTAGGGTTTAGCTACTCATGAACAATGAAGAAATTAAAGAAGAAACTAAGATAAAATGCATAATAATTGATTAAGGAAAGAAAATCTAATGTTTAAATGCTAAACTACTACAAAGTTTCCCAATACAGTAAATAAAAATGGCTCTGAATGTTCAGGTGCACAAAAACTTCACCTAAAAATGACAAAAAAATCTATTTATACCCAGCTGAAAAAATCTGACACAATTGCCCCTGCAGAAGTTGTGCGACCGCACAATTCTGGTGCGGTCCGCACTTTGAGACTGACTGGTGGGTATAGCTTTCGTGGTCGCACAAAAGTGAGATGTGGCCGCACTTCCTCTCATTATGTGGACTGCACATATTTGAGTGCGGCCGCACTCTTGCTCTTGGACTGGATCAGGGTCCCATTCTGCGGACCGCACATGTATGAGTGCGGCCGCATTTTGGCATCTTGCGGCCGCACAATAATAGTGCGGTCCGCACATCTTCAAGCTCCCAAACTTCAGCTCTCTGAATCTTGTCTTCTGCGGCTGCATAATAATTGTGCGGTCCGCACTCTATGAAGAAAATCTATCAGATCCTCTTTAGAGTTTTGCGGCCGCACACGGTATTGTGCGGTCCGCACTGTAGTCTTTTTTGGTTGTTATCCAATTTTACTCCTTTTTGAGTTGATTTTCACTTTTTGGCTTGTTTCCCAATATTCCTGCAAGAAACCACATTTCATTAGTTCTCGGGGGTAACTTTAAGCATTTTTGAGCTAAAACGAAAGTAAAAGAGAGTAAACAAGCGGTCAAAATCCCTACTTATCAACTCCCCCAAACTTAAGCTTTTGCTTGTCCTTAAGCAATTAAGGCAATTTTCCACATCCACTAGAAAAGGGCTATTTCAGCTTGCCTAAGTTGAGTCAAACACAAATCAATTAGGACTAACAATTACCCACACGCTCATAATCATTAACAAGCCTATGAATTGAATGTTAAAGCACAAATGGCTCTAATGTAATGCTTGAGCATCAAGGGTTGACTTTGTTCATCAAAGAAGCTCTCACTTTCATGCAGGTCACTGTGGATCCCAAACTCCTCCTCATATACTCCGAGGAAGTTCATCTCACTCATGAATGAAGAATTCAATTCAATGACTCGAGAAAGATTTGCTCATCACTCTCAAAAGAATGTCACAAGCCAGCTCTAAGTACCATATGCTAGCCCCTCATGTAGATCACCACTAATGAAAGTTCGCTCGGCTTGAAATCACGTAGGGCTTTTTAGGCATGTAATGAAGGCTTTTGGACTAAGGAGGGAAACATCGGAATGGAATTGGTTCATCTTCCCTTTAGCACTTCATATTCTCTTTTTGGCTCTTACTTTGCCGACTCTTTGAGTCATTTTCTTTTCCCTTAGGGGGATTAGAGGGACTTGACATCACTCTTTTCTTGCCATATTATTCATACTTTCCTTCTTTGTTGTCCATGCTTGGAACTTTTGATTTCTTTTGCATCTTTTCAACCCTTGCACATTACTCACTTTCTTTTTGTGTTTTTTTAGTTCTTCCTTTCTTTTTCTTTGCCTTTCCTCATCTTCATTTCTTTTCTCCTTTTTTTTTTGCCTTGAGACCATCTTTAAACTCCTTGTCTCTCCCCCAAACTTATATTTTTGCTATTTGAATCACATGAGTGCTAAAGAAAGTTTGGGTGCCAAGAGAGAGTCACTATAAAACGGATAAAGGCTTGTAATATGGTTATCGAATAAAAAGGATTTAGGCTCAAAAGGGTTTACTAAGGATGATATCATTGGTGGACCATGGAAGGTTTCAAAACGAGTCAAGGAAAGACTACAATCACTTCTCAAGCCAAGCTAACTTAGAATTTCGCCTAGAAACACATTCGAGGCAAGTTCTAGACCACTCGCATGGATACTTGGACTTGTAACAAAATACCTCACCTCTCACACAACCGGATTGTCAAAGAGAAAAGAGTCGAGGGCCCACAACAACCGCATTCAAGATTGAAAATCGCTAATGGTTCAACTAAACCACCCGATGATTGCCTAAGTCAACACAAGAGTCACAAGGTCACTAACTAGGGCTATTTCTTTACAAAAACTTGTTTTTAACTGTAAGCGCATAGTTAAGTGTGTTGGTACCAAGTGAAGCATGCTTGACCCTTATTTATTTATTAATACTACTTGTTTCTACTTAATCATCAAAAACTGACTCGATCCCTTAAAAAAGTTATCACGTCATCTATCATTGGGAAAAATCACCCGGTTCACACAAGACCCACCTTTGGAAAGAACCATAGCATTAAGAAAACCAAAGGCTTATTGTTCACTAAAACATAAAATGAAGCTAATAAAGTAACTAAGAAGCTATACTGTTAAGAAAACAAATTAAAGAAGCTATGAAATAAAATACTGAAAGTAAGGCAACTGAATATACAAATCGAGAGGAATAGAATATATACAAGCGTGATGAATATATATATATATATA
>AWOL01S0000919.1:126563-142442 GCA_000715115.1 Nicotiana otophora
GTGATATATATATATATATATATAATAAGGGAGAAAATAAAAATAAAGATAAAAGAAAAAGAACATTAAAGTTGTTACAGGCGCAAATGTAATCAAATGTCATCACAGTCATCCAAAATTAATCAAAATAGACCACCTCCAGAATAAGAATAAGCATTGTCCTCAATGCTTAGCAATATCGAAACAAAAGAGGATAGAGAGTAAAAAAAACTCCCTATGTGGTCTCAGGGTGACCGACAACATCAGCATACTCCGTCTCCTCCAACTGTATCCCATCATCACCGGGCTGAGGGACAACAAGGTTGGTGAGCATCTGAAGCATCTCCTCAGCAGTGGGGCAATGAGATCTGGCTCGTCAGACTGGCCAGCTGGTGCCTCTACTGATGGTGCTATTGGGTCAGCTGGTACTGATGGACCTGTCTCCATCAGTAGGTCAAAAGGCAAATCACCTGCTGCTGCTATCTTCTTCACCTCCTTGCTCAAACTCTCCACTGCTTTCTTTGAAGCCTGGGATTTCCTCATCTTCTTCACCTGCTTGCTCAACTCCTCAATAGCACCCCCGTGAACCACTAGAGTGTCCATAATGGTCTTCTGGTTGTCCAGAATCTTCTTCAATATTTTCTCCACTGACGGAGGGACCTATGGTGCTACTGGGGTGGGGGACTGTGCTGCAACAGTACTGGATATGTCAGCCCACGTAGAAGTGGCTGTCTGCATCCAGTTGTTTAGGCTCGCCAAAGTCTGGGAGACTCGCAGTGCAGTGAGCGGATAAGTGGATGAGGCTGGCACTGGTACTGCAGCTGATGGCCTAGAAGATGAAGATGGTGGCATGGTGGTTGTCCCGGTGGTAGTGTCTTACCCTTGAACTTTGGGTTATCAGCACCCTACAGGTGGTACCATGAAAAGGGCTTCTTGGCCTTTGCTTTTGTGTTATATGGTTTTAGCTCCACCTTGGCGTCATTAAAATACTCTGCGTGGGTGTTTGGGTAAGGGTAAGTCTTTTCACTTTTTCGGACCGCCAATGTGATGTTGGTTGACATGATTGCACCCACATTGATCGGGTACCCCACCATAATAGAAGTTACCAAAACTGCACGGGAAAGTGGGAGGTTTTTCTCATTTAGACTCGGATCAATCCGGATACACATGAAGGTTTGCCACCCTTTAGCTTCAAAATTTAGGGTGGCTTGGAAGATAGGAACTCCTGCTGTAATCCATAGTGGTGATGGTCGTCAGGCGGCCAAAATCTCAGCTAGCCACAGGCGAGCTGTGTCACCCAGAGCCAACTTCTCTAGGTATTGGACTGCCTCCACGTCTTCGAATCCCACATAAGTGTTCAAAGAGCAGGCTCAAAGCGTACTTTCAAATTTCTCACCTTTGTCACTTTCGTCCCCTTCTTGATGTGAGCCATATTGGCATAGAACTCCCTGGCCAAGTGCTCATTTGCATCGATGACACTGTGGGTGAACCACTTCCACCCCTTGTGCTCGTGGAACTGTCTAAGGATATTTGGAGTATGAATATCTAAATCCTTCATTAAAAATTGTCGACCAAGTGTGAGCGACCTCTGGGGCCACAATTCCTGGAATCTGTTAAAGGCTGTCAAACTCACGAACCGATCCTCCCACATTTCCTTTTTCTTCGACCTCTCAAGGCCGCCCACTTGTGTGTCCCCCCTACCATCATCCGGGATATTATCATCATCAACATCAATAGGTACTGGTGCCGGAGGAGTAGGTGTAGAGAAAGGTTCGGAACCCTATCTTCCCACATCAAAACCTCCAGAAGAACTAGATATAGGTTCGTCGTGCAATTGCAAATGCCCAGTGGGTTGGGATGGTTGGGACTGGGCCTCAGGTTGGACCTCCATTGAATGACCCTCGGAGGCTTCCCTGGATGGGGCATAGGAACTGGATTTTGAAGGTTTTGTGGCCCTTCCTCTCCCGATGGTCGGCATTTTAGCAATGGGCTTCGATTGCACTCGCAAAGGGCGAGTGCCTTTTCCTCTGCCTCAGGAGGGTTCACCTCTCCCTTTCGATGTATTGCCCCACTACGTGATTTAACCATTGTCTGCAATATAGGGTACATAGGTCAGTTGAGTTCAAAACACTTCAAACATTTACAGAACAATTACAACACAACAGTCATCAAATGAGACAGTGCAGACTGCACAATTTTGAGTGTGGCCGCAGACTGTCTAGTGCGGACCGCATAATTTTGAAGTGTGGTCGCACACCCTGAAGTGCGGACCGCATAATTGTGAGTGCGTCCGCACATCCTGAAGTACGGACCACACAAGTTTAAGTGCGACCGCACAAGTCCAGTCCTGAGATATTGATTCTCTGAAGTTCACAAGTTCGGTCACACACAGTTTTATGTGGCCGCACAATTTTACTACAGACCGCACAATTTTGAGTGCGACCGCACAAGTCCACTCCTGAAATACTAATTCTCTAAAGTTCAAAAGTGCGGCCGCACATATTTTTATGCGGCCGCACAATTTGAGCATTTACGACCGTAAAGTTAGGATCATGTAATTTTTCAAAAATTAGACATAGCATGCACGAATTAACATGATTAATGGTCTACCCAGTCCCTAATGAACATTTATGAAACTACCCACATGATTTTAAGCACCCTTGACTAACAATTGACAATTTAGGTCTAACAATTCACACCACAAAAGAACAAAAACTAAAAGAAATTTCAAAATCTAAGGATGTAATGAACATACCAGTTATGAAGGATGCAGGTAAGAATCTACACTAATGAAATGAAGGAAAATTGTGAATTAATCGATCGTGCACTGTGTTTGCTTAGGGTTCAAGGCTTCCCAGTGGTAAAGTTGTGAATAGTGTCTCGAGGTTCTATTTGTAGGTGGACCAAGTCACCCCAAACCTAAGGCGAGTGCAGCCGCACAATTTTGAGTGTGGACCGCACTCTTTACCTAGACCTCGATGCAACTCTGCGGTTCGCATAAAAGTGAGTGCGGCCGCAGAATTTATGCGGATCGCACAATTTTGTGTGCGGCCATAGATTGGCTATGAACTTTGACAAGCCAACTATAGAGAACTTGCAATATTTGTCTTCCAGTTGTGCGAACGCACACAGAATTATGCGGCCGAAGAGTGATTTATGTTGCTGCCTTTAGAATTATGTAGTCCGCACAATTAATGTGCGGTCCGCACTCTTTCAACACTTGGCCAAAAATTTTGACACAGTCCCTGCAATGCACGTCCATTCCTGCATACACTTCAAAACTAGTTAGCACAAAACAAAGCCTATCTAATGAAAAAGAAAATAAAAAGACACATTCTCAAAAGCGCCTGATTTAACGCCGCGGCACGACGCAGGTTACCATCAATCACTTGAAATAAATTAACGCCACAATGTGGCCATCAACTTTGCCAAGATAATGTTTCACCCGATGACCATTGACTCTAAGCACTTCATCATTATTGTTCTTCAAGTCTAATGCACCAAAGGGTATCACATGCACAACCTTAAATGGACCACTCCACTTGGATTTCAACTTTTCCGGAAACATCCCCAACCGAGAATTGAACAGTAGCACAAGATCGCCTTCTTTGAACTCCTTGTTCAGGATGTACTTGTCATGGTGGTACTTCATCTTGTCCTTGTACAAGGACGAACTTGAATATGCATGGAACCGGAATTTATCAAGCTCATTCAATTGTGCCACCCTTAAGTTGGCGGCTACATCCCATTCAAGATTAAGCTTCTTTAATGCCCACATAGTCATGTGCTCAAGTTCCACCGGTAGGTGATAAGCTTTCCCGAACACTAACCGATACAGAGACATACCAATCGGTGTTTTGTAAGCTGTCCTATAAGACCAAAGAGCATCATCAAGTTTCTTTGACCAATCCGTCCGGTTGGCATTAACGGTCTTTAACAAAATACTCTTGATCTCCCGATTGGAAACTTCAACTTGCCCGCTTGCTTGAGGATGATAAGGGGTCGACACTTTGTGAGTAACACCATACTTTGTAAGTAAGGTGTCAAAAGCTTTGTTGCAAAAGTGTGATCCCCCATCACTAATAATGGCCCTTGGAGTACCAAACCTTGTGAAGATGTTCTTTTTTAAAAATACCACCACACTCCGAGCTTCATTGTTGGGCAAAGCCATGGCTTCAACCCATTTTGACACATAATCCACAACTACCAATATGTAAGTGTTCCCACAAGAGCTCACGAACGGACCCATGAAATCAATGCCCCACACATCAAAAATGTCAATTTCTAAGATGGTGGTGAGGGGCATCTCATATTTCTTAGAAATCCCACAAGCCATTTGACATTCATCACAACGCTTGACGAGATCGCTAGCGTCCTTGTAAAGAATAGGCCAATAGAATCCACAACTCAACACTTTTGTTGTTGTTCTAGATCCACCATGGTGACCACCATATTGCGAAGAGTGGAAAGCCTTAAGAATTTTCATTTGTTCCTCCTCCGGTACACATCATCGAATCACACCATCGATATAAATCTGGAAGAGATTAGGCTCATCCCAATAATGGTCGAGGCAATCCCGTTTGAGCTTCCTCCTTTGGTTTGAAGAGGACTCATTCGGTACAATGCCACTCACAAGATTATTGGAAAAGTCGGCAAACCATGGTATACCGGTCATAGAAATGGCTAGGAGTTGCTCGTCGGGAAATGAATCATTTATCTCAAGGCCATCATGTGGCCTCCCCTCCTCCTCCAAACGAGACAAGTGGTCCGCCACTTGGTTTTCACTACCTTTGCAGTCTTGAATCTCTAGATCAAACTCTTGCAAAAGAAGCACCCACCGCATTAGTCTTGCTTTAGAATCTTTCTTGGTCATCAAATATCAAAGCGTCGCATGGTCGGTGTGAACAATCAACTTTGTACCCATCAAGTACGGGCAGAACTTTTTCATAGCAAAAACAATAGCAAAGAGCTCTTTTTCGGTCACTGTGTAGTTGACTTGGGCATCATTCATGGTCTTACTAGCATAATAGACCGGATGGAAGATTTTGTTGATACGCTGCCCCAAAACTGCTCTGACCGCCACATCACTAGCGTCACACATGAGCTCAAAAGGTAAGCTCCAATACGGTGCAGAGATAATAGGAGTAGTAGTCAACTTGAACTTGAGCAATTCGAATGCCTTCATACAATCCTCGTTGAAATGGAACTTGGCATCCTTCTCCAAAAGTTTACACAAGGGGTTCACCACCTTAGAAAAGTCCTTGATGAATCGGCAATAGAACCCCACATTACCCAAGAAGCTCCTCACTCCCTTCACGGATGTAGGGGAGGGAGTTTGGAGATCACCTCAATTTTGGCCTTGTTGACCTCAATACCATGCTTTAAAATTTTGTGGCTGATGACTATGCCTTCTTCAACCATGAAGTGACATTTATCCTAATTCAAAACCAAATTTATCTCCTCACATCTTGTCAAGACCTTATCCAAGTTGTTCAAGCAATCATTGAAGGAATTCCCAACCACGAAGAAATCATCCATAAAGACCACAAGAAAATCCTCCACCATGTCGGTGAAGATGGCTAACATACACCGTTGAAAAGTCGTCGGTGCATTGCATAACCCGAATGGCATCCACGAGAATAAGAAAGTACCATAGGTACAAGTGGAAGTAGTCTTTTCTTGGTCTTCAGGAGCAATGAGAATTTGATTGTAGCCGGAATATCCATCAAGGAAACAATAAAAAGCTCGTCCGGCCAACCTATCAAGCATTTGATCAAGAAATGGAAGCGAAAAATGATCTTTTCGAGTGACTTTGTTGAGCTTCTGATAGTCCATGCACACTCTCCACCCGGTCATCGTTCTTGTAGGAATCAATTCGTTCTTGTCATTGGTGACCACAGTCATACCCCCTTTCTTTGGGACACATTGCACCGGAGAGGTCCACGAGCTATCGAAAATGGGGTAAACTACCCCAGCATCCAACCACTTTATGATCTCCTTCTTTACCACCTCATGTATTATTTCACTTAACCTTCTTTGATGTTTAATGGAGGGTTTGACATCCTCCTCCAAAATAATCTTGTCCTTGCAAAAGGCGGGGCTTATACCTCGAATATCCGCCAGTGTCCATCCTATAGCTTTCTTCCTCTTTTGAAGCACCGCCAAAGTTGAATCTACCTGCACGTTAGTCAAGAAAGAGGAAAGAATAATAGGTAAAGTATAACATGGGCCAAGAAACTAATACCTGAGATGTGAAGGCAATAGCTTTAACTCCAAAGTGGGAGGCTCCTCGATTGAGGGCTTTGTTGGAGGAGTCTTCCCGTTCTCGAGATCTAAGGACAATTTTTGGGGTTCATAAGTATACGACCCCATTCCTTGTAATGCATTTACATATTCCACATAGCCATCCTTCTCATCATCATCATGATTAAGCAATACGGCCTCCAAAGTATCATCAACATTCATCATGGAACTAGCATCATCAACAATCACCTCGGTCACTAAATCCACAAACGAACAAACTTCGTTGCTATTCGGTTGCCTCATAGATTTGCACACATGAAAAACCACATTTTCATCGCCCACCCGAAAGGTGAGCTCACCGGCTTCCACATCAACAAGAGCCTTCCCCATAGCAAGGAAAGGTATACCCAAAATAATAGGCACCTCATAGTCCACTTCGCAGTCAAGGATCACAAAGTCTGCCGGGAGGATGAACTTATCAACACCAACCAACACATTATTAATAATACCCAATGATCTCTTCATAGTACGATCCGCCATTTGTAACCTCATAGATATGGGTCTTGGTTGCCCAATTACCAAAGTTTTGAACACCAACTAGGGCATTAAGTTGATACTCACCCCTAGATCACATAGAGCTTTGGCAAAGCCGGCACTTCTAATAATGCAACGGATTGTAAAAGTGCTAGGATCTTCCAATTTTGGAGCCATTGAGTTCACAATAGCACTCACTTGATGTGTCATCTTGATAGTCTCATAATTTATTGATCTTTTCTTTGTCACCAAATCTTTCATGAACTTTGCATACCCGGGCATTGGTTCCAACGCCTCAACCAATGGCACATTAATGGATAAGATCTTTATCATGTCAATAAACTTCTTGAATTTGTTCTCACTATTTTTCTTAGCGAGCCTTTGAGGGTATGGAGGAGGAGGCCTTGGCATTGGTGCCTTGGCCTTTAGCACTACCGGTTTCGGTATGTCAATCTGTATTCCCTAGACGGGTTCGCTTCTTCTTGGGTCTCCTCCGCACTCTCATCGATATCAATTTTTATTTCTTCTTCATTAGCTTGAACCACATTGCTTGGAATCTCATATTCTTGAACCACTACATCATCATCCATAATTTTTCTTTGATTTGAGGTGGTTGCATCTCCACCTCTTCCACTCCTTGTTGTTACTGCCATGGCATGTCCCGTATTGTTCCCACCCTTCGGGTTGACCACCGTATCACTAGGTAGTGCCCCCTTAGGATGAGTGTTTTGAAGCTTGCAAGATTTGCCCCAATTGAACTTCCAAATTGCGTATTGAAGTGTTGTGAGAGGCTAATTGAGCATCGGAGTCGGCATTTTTCTCCATCATTTGTTTGAACATATTTTCAATTCGCCCCATATCATTGTTGGAAGAAATAGAACCTTGAGACGGATAAGGAGACGGGTTGTTTGGTTGTTGATACATCGGGGGCCTTTTAGACCCGGCCCCCGATTCCCTTGGTTATCGTTCCAACCCCCTTGGTTGTTGCCTCCCCAATATCCTTGATTGTTTCCATACCAATTGCCTTGGTTGCCTTGATTGTTCCAATTGCCTTGATTATTATTATTATTCCAATTACCTTGATTGTTGGTACCACCACTCCAATTGCCTTGGTGGTTTTTATTGTTCCAATTTTCTTGATTTCCTTGAGATCGCCATTGTTGATTCGGGCCTTGAGAGTTGTTCCTTTTCCCTTGGTAATTATTCATATATTGCACTTCTTCATCTTGCTCATTATATGATTCGTCTTGGTCGAACCCACTATCATCTTGCCCAAATTGTTCTACACGATTTTGCACGTGTTGACCCTTTTGCCTTTGCTTGTTCACCATCATATTGACACCTTCCATTGCATTTACTTGCTTAGGACCTTGAACCTGTTGAAGTTGAGCTTTGGCCAATTGATTCATTGTAGTGGTCAATTCGGCAATTGCATGCCCATGATCGTACAATTATTTGTGTAGGTGAATCATATTTGGATCACCTTGAGGAACATTTGCTCTACTTTGCCATGCCGATGAAGTATCCGTCATTTCATCTAAGATTTCACAAGCTTCGACATATTGTGTTATCATGAAATTTCCACCGGCAAGTTGGTTGACCACGCATTGATTGGAAGTGTTGATCCCCCTGTAAAAGGTTTGTTGAATCATGGCCTCAGTCATGTCATTATTTGGGCACTTTTTCACCATAGTGCGGTACCTCTCCCATATCTCGTGCAACGTCTCATTGTATTCTTGTTTGAATGCTAGAATCTCGTCTCTAAGAGTAGCCATATGACCGGAAGAGAAGAACTTGGCAATGAATTTTTCTGCCAATTCATCCCATGTATGGATAGAATGGTTTGGCAATCTTTCTTACCAATCCAAGACTTTCCCCCATATAGAAAAGGGAAATAGCCTCAACCTTAAAGCATCATCAGAAACCTTGGTCTGTTTACTACCCCAATAGGTGTCCACAAATCCTTTCAAGTGCTTGTACGTATTTTGATTCGGAGCCCCGGTGAAAAATCCCCGTTGTTCAAGCAGTGTAAGCATAACATTTGTGAATTTGAAAGTTGCCCGCCCTAATGCGGGGCGGGACTATGGCACTTGCGCACCCTTTATTCGGCAACACCTATTGTGGAGCCACTCTTGGTGGATTTGGGGGAGGAACGGGAATGTTGTCTTGAGGTTGTCGGCCTTGTCTATTTGCTTGAGATTCAAGAGGAACCTCTTCAATTGGGTCATCTTCCACGTCCACATCCCCCCAAGGCATGTTTCTGAGAGAATCATTGTTGAGAGCCATTTTTTTGTACCTACAATCAATTCACAAAAAGGTTAGTAACCCGGAAGGAAAAGAAGACAAGTCACACACAAAACCAAATATATAGCTAAATCCATTTTTAGGTCCCCGACAACGGCGCCAAAAATTGGTGTCGCCCAAACTCACACCACTAATTTAGGTTGCAAGGCGGTCGATGCAATAATAAAAATCCAACGCGAGTCGGGGTCGATTCCACAGGGAGCTTGATGTGGGATTAGATATATATCTAGTGTGAATGTATGACGTGCCTAAGATTTACACTTCCATATTTTTAATTGTTGTTTCTACTTCTACTTTTACGCTAATGCTTGCAATTGTAAAGCTAAGAGACAACGTTTTTGGTTTTGGTTATTTTTTAAGTTATAAAAGATCTAGGGTTGCGACTTCCGCCTAGTCGGTTACCTAACGGATTTATAGCTTTAGGGCATGCTTGGTTGATCGGGATACAATATAGCAATCACACGTAATTACTCACTCTATACCTCTCGGTAATTTGAGTGATTTTTCCCAATTCTGCTTTCTCAAGTCCAAATGGGTATCTCACGAAACAAGTGATAAATGCTCAAGTCGGGTCTTACTATTATTTCTAGATTAGACCCTTTAATTGGGGGCTATCAATTTCTTGAGTTCACCCCAATTTCTTATTAGCCAAGTTTTCCTAGACTTAGTCTCACTTCCTTAAGTAGAGACTAAGTCAATTAGGCATGAATAAATATTTGCAACCCTCAATTCTCAAAATCAAGAAAGAACTAGGCTAAAATTCATATACCCAATCACAAATAACCCCTAAATCAATCACCCATTAAGTACCCATACTAGGGTTCGGTCACAAACCTAGCTAAGGGCTTAGCTACTCATGGAAAATGAAGAAAGTAAGGAAGAAACTAAGATAAAATGCATAATAATTTATTAAGGAAAGAAAAGCCAATGTTTAAATGCTAAACTAGTACAAAGTTGCCCAATACAGTAAATAAAAATAGCTCTGAATGTTCAGGTGCACAAAAACTTCATCTAAAATGACAAAAGATCTATTTATACCCAGCTGAAAGTATCTGACAAAATTGCCCCTGCGAAGATTGTGCGACCGCACAATTCTGTATGCGGTCCGCACTTTGAGACTGACTGGTGGGTATGGCTTTCTACGGTCGCATAAAAGTGAGATGCGGCCGCACTTCCTCTCATTGTGCGGACCGCACATATTTGAGTGTGGCCGCACTCTTGCTCTTGGACTGGATCAGGGTCCCATTCTGCGGACCGCACATTTATGAGTGCAGCCGTATTTTGGCATCCTGCGGCCGCACAATAATAGTGCGGTCCAGACATCTTCAAGCTCCCAAACTTCAGCTCTCTGAATCTAGTCTTCTACGGCCGCACAATAATTGTGCGGTCCGCACTCTATGAAGAAAATCTATCAGAGCCTCTTCAGAGTTTGCGGCCGCACACAGTATTGTGCGGTCCACACTGTAGCCCTTTTTGGTTGTTGTCCAATTTTAATCCTTTTTGAGTTGATTTTCACTTTTTTGCCTCGTTTCCCAATATTCCTGCAAGAAAGCACATTTTATTAGTTCTCGGGAATACCTTTAAGCATTTTTGAGCTAAAATGTAAGTAAAAGAGAGTAAATAAACGGTCAAAATCCCTACTTATCAACGTCCTCGGCATAATTCGTGCATGATAATATTGAATATATTTGATAGCGTTTCATTGATTTGAGAGGTTAAATAGTTAAATTGAGGGAAAAGATTTGGTTTTTACTACGGTAAAAGTATTGTTTAATTATTCTTGCTCTGAGTTCTATTGTCATTTATATATATCATGTTTAATTAGAATTTCATATTAAATTATATTGTTGGCCCATAGTAAGTGTCGAAGTCGACCCCTCGTCACTACTTCTTCGAGGTTAGACTAGATACTTACTGGGTACATGTTGTTTATGTATTCATGCTATACTTCTGCACTGAATGTGCAGGATCTGAGGTAGGTACATCTGGACATCAGTCCGGTGCGCATCCCTGATTACCGAGACTTCGCGGTGAGCTGCCCTTCTGAGCCCGTTCTGCAGCAGCCGGAGTCTTTCTTTTGTTGTATTTTTTGTCTATTTCACTTCAGACAGTAGACTAGTATTCTTTTGTATATTCTACTAGATGCTCATATAGTTGTGACATCAGGTCTTGGCACACACACTAGTAGACTTGTGGTTTTTGGTTCTTTCCTATGGTTATGAATACATTCATGTTCTTTCGCTTTATTTATTTTAAATCGGTTATTTCTTAAGTCTTTGTAATTTAAACCTTCCTTAGTGGTTACTTCACTATTGGCTTGCCTAGCGGCGGCGCTGGGTGCCATCATGGCCTATCATAGAATTGGATCGTGACAATAAGCGTCATGGACGTTCTCTTGAATAGTTTGTTTTGAGTTTTGACTTTTAGTGAATGAAATATAGTCTTGTATTTTACTTTTTTAGTGTTTTTGTGATATATTGGAACAATATAAAAAGTTATTAAGTTTTGTGAAATTTTTCCTTTAAGATTTTTTTAACTTTTAAATATTTATCTATTTTTAGGTTAGAACTTAAAGAAAAAATATAAAATTATATTTTAAAAATAATGGGCCGTCCTGTGAGGGCCCGCAGCCTATATAGCGCTGGGCTGGGCTGACCATTATAAGGCCCATCAAAATGGTAGGCTAGCCCAGCCCAGTCCGTCAATTGCTAAAACCCGCATTGGCCGGGTTAGGCTAGCCCAGCTGATAGCATCCTAGGAAGCTCAAATATATTCAAGGACAAGAATGAAGCTTTGAAATCTCAAAGAGGGCCTTTAACAAGATGTCAAGCTAAAGAGTTGCAAAACAAGGTCATTAGACTTCAAGTGCAAATAAAGAAGTTGTTAATTGGGATGGAGAGCTCAAGGATAAAGGATATGAGTTGTCTAGGTATTATAATTATTTTATGGTCCAAGAAGAGGTGGATTAGATCCCAAGAGACATCCTCTGAAAAATGTCCAAATCAGGCCACTATTGGACCTATTTGGCACCTAAAAATGTGTCCAAACTTGCAGCCTAATAAGTCCTACATGAAGCCACATTTTTATAATATAAAAAGGACTTACTTGCTGCCCAATAAAGGTCCAATAGGCGTGATAGAAGTTGGGTACAAGTTGGTGCCAAGTTGCTTGCAAGTTGCCTTCAAGATTTCCAAGATTTCCAAGATCCTATCCATGATTTGGGACTTTCAAGATTCTATCCTAGATTGATTTTAACTTATTTCCATATATTTCAGTACTAGATTTATTGTTTTCCTAGGTAGTTAAGGTTATGTTTTCCTTTTCCTAAGATTGTTGGAGTTACTTTCCAAGATTGACTTGGTTTTTATTTCCTAGTATTTTTCCTTTTCCTAAGGTATTTGGACTTGTTGTCCAAAGTAGTTATGACTTTATTTCCTTATTTTTAGGTGGGAATTTCGTGACCCCCTCTCTATATAAAGTGGTATCTTGTTTGCTTTTAGAAAATAGACAATATCAATAAACAATTATGAGATTTTTCTTGCACTCTTATGTGTGACTACTCTTGAATTTATTCTTCAACCTTCAAGACTCAACTTAAGGTGGTAAGATTAAATCCTTTCCGAAATCTTATATCACTTCTAGGTATTCAATAAAGGTGATAAGTTTAGGCATATTGTTGTTCTTGTTATTCTAAAGGGTCGGATTTCATAATCTATCTCTTGTTTTTAAGTCTCTACCAATCTATCTCTTGTTTTTAAGTCTTTACCAAAGGCGATTAGTTCTTCGTTAGCTAATTGTTGTTGTTAGGATTCAACTTCAAGAATGGACTTCTTGAATTCAAAAAACTATTTCTTGAATTCAATCTATCTTTAATTTCTTTCTTCTTTTTTGTTTCTTTATTTTCTTTTAGCTTCCGCATATTTCTTGATTTTTCTTGTTTTTCTTTACTAATTCTTGAATCCCCTATCGTGTTATTATTAAGTAGTATCAGAGCATAGGCTAATCAAGATTTCAATCTTGATAATCTTGGGAGGTTCTTAAGGGGAAAAAAAATCAGCCCAAAAGAAGTGTTATTGCTCATTATTATTTTTAGAATTCTAGTATTATTTGGTTTCCAAGTCAAGAAAAGAAACAAGAAGAGGGGATCCTTGTTCTTGAAGATTAAAAAAAAAATTCTTTCCTTGTTCTTGTGGGTTTTGGGTTTCCTAAACTCTTTCCTTTTGTTTTCCTACTAACCAATTTCTATTCTTCCTATTTTTGGTCATTCATTTTTCTTTCTTTTTCTAACTCCTTATTCTTATCACTGCGAGTAGTGACTTGTTAGGTTTATTAATAAATCTAAAGATTAATGACAAAGAGTTGTTTTAAATAGAAAAGGGCAAGAGAGGAGGCGAGCTATGACTCAACAATTTGAAAAGTCGAACTTGCAGACCGAATGAAAGGAAGACAATGGTAAAGTTATTTTTCAAATAAAAGCTAAAGTGATGTCTGCGATTTATGTCCTTAGAATTGATAAAGAGTTTGGCTATAACTCAATTAGCACTTATATGGTTGAGAAATTAAACTTGCCTTGTGTTGAGCATATTGAATCCTACATATTAAGAGGGGTAAAGGTAGATAAAAGAGTATTATTACTATTCTCTATTGGTAGGTACGAGGATGCAATTTGGTATGATATGATTCCCATGAATAATTATCATATCTTGTTTGGAAAGCCATGGTATGTCTACAGAAGAGCTTCATATAGCATGACAAAAAATAGATACTCTTTTGAGGTTAACAAGAAGAAACTCATTCTTGGACCTTTGACTCTCTCACAAATTTATGAAGATCAAAAAACCTTTTAAAGAGAATACGAAAAAATATGAGAGAGAAAAGAATGAGAGGAGTAAGGGAGTACATATCGACATCCCAAGAGAGAAAAAATAAGAAGTTGTGTTGAGTGAAGAGAATGGGATGTCAAGTGAGAAAAAGAGTGAGCTTGAGGGAAAAGAAAAGAGAGAAGGCAACGAGATAACAAAAGTCTGTGAGGTAGAGAGAGAAAAACAAGAGGGTTTGAGTGAAGAAAAAGAAAAAAACTTTAGTGAGAGACAAGAGGATAAGGGTGAGGAAAAAGTTAGTTTTGTGATAAAAGCCAAAGAGAGCGTAAGCAAGAACAAAATTTCTTTACTTCCTAACCCATTAACTCATTATTATTTTAGTTCTTATGATTTTGTGCAGCCACATATTGAAAAACCTTTTGAAAAGGGAGGTGAGGCGCGAGAAATGGTGGCAAAGGATCCAATTGGATTCCAACATGAATTAGGCGAAATTAATTCTTGTTGGATGGTGGAAGATAAAAGCTTGGTTAAATTCTTTGTTATTGAACCTTTTGACTATTTTAATTCTTATTTACAGGTTTATGACATGGAGTTTCCTAAATCCATTGCTAAGCTGGAATCATTGTATAAAAGAATACAAGGTGATATTGTTCCATTAGTAAATAAGTCCAAGTATGGTATGTATAATTGGTTCATTCATATTCTTGGCCTTTCTAGAACACCTAAGGTATTTTTGGAGGTAATGAACTATACTCTTATTTCTTATATTGGTGACTTTATAATTTTTGTGGATGATAATATTTTGATGCATATCAAGTCATTAACTGTAATATCTAAGTTAAAGTGCAAGAGTAATTTGCTTCCTTTTGAAATTGAGTATGACATTGATGATTATGCATTCCAACTTGGTGGAAAGAGGCATGAAATTTATGATAAGAGGCTTGCTAATGTGTTAATTGTTCTTTATTCTCTTATTCAAGTGTCTAATGAGTTTTCATGTGATAAATTGCTAGAATGTTAGTTTTGTTGTTTGACGGGAAGTCATTCCTCTAGTCATGTTGATTGTGAGCTTGTAAAAGTATTTGCTACTAGTAAAGAGGATATGCATGATTATTGTGACGTTAGTGATCAAATACTCTTTCATGAACCTATCTATGACTCTTTCTGTGATAGTTTGAGCAATTATGTAGAATCCATTAATGTTGCGAATATTATTAGGCAAAGTTATAATCATGAGCTTGAATGTATTGAAATTTGTATTTTGGAATTTATGGGTTCTTCTGACCTTTCTGAGAATTTATGTGCTTCTTTGAATAACTTACATATAGAAGAATTCATGAGATTTATAATTGATACTTGGCTATATCATAAGAGTGTCTTATTTGATACATGTGACAGAAATACTTGTGTTAAATGGATGCATGACCAATATTTTATAATTTCTTTGGCATGCACATGTTTGGACTACCTTATTGACAAGATCGCATTGCAAATTTTATTACATAATACATCTAAGAGAGATTTTTATTGGACAACTCTAAGTAGGCATAAATTTTATTGGGATGATGATGTCCATATGCTTTATAAAGGAGTATTTACACTTATTAGGCTTAATTGGGTTAAGTGGACACATGATCACTATCTTGTTTTATTCCTACCAATTTTTCAGATTAGTGGATGCCATTTACTAGTGCGTGACTTCTTTTTCTTGCAAGGTCGAAATTCGAGGATGAATTTTCTTCAAGAAGAGGGGAATGATAGTATCCTAGGAAGCTCAAATCTATTCAAGGACAAGAATGAAGCTTTGGAATCTCAAAGAGAGCCTTTAACAAGATGTCAAGCTAAAGAGTTGCAAAACAAGGTCATTAGACTTCAAGTGCAAATAAAGAAGTTGTTAATTGGGATGGAGAGCTCAAGGATAAAGGATATGAGTTGTCTAGGTATTATAATTATTTTATGGTCCAAATTCATGTCCAAGAAAAGGTGGATTAGATCCCAA
>AWOL01S0000919.1:142530-154578 GCA_000715115.1 Nicotiana otophora
GCCTTTAACAAGATGTCAAGCTAAAGAGTTGCAAAACAAGGTCATTAGACTTCAAGTGCAAATAAAGAAGTTGTTAATTGGGATGGAGAGCTCAAGGATAAAGGATATGAGTTGTCTAGATGTTATAATTATTTTATGGCCCAAATTTATGTCCAAGAAGAGGTGGATTAGATCCCAAGAGACATCCTCTGAAGAAGGTCCAAATCAGGCCACTATTGGACCTATTTGGCATCTAAATATGTGTCCAAACTTGCAGCCCAATAAGTCGTACATGAAGCCATATTTTTATAACATAAAAAGGATTTACTTGCTGCCCAAGAAAGGTTCAATAGGCTTGATAGACGTTGGGTACAAGTTGGTGCCAAGTTGCCTTCAAGATTTCCAAGATCCTATCCATGATTGGTTTGGGACTTTCAAGATTCTATCCAAGATTGGTTTTAACTTATTTTCATATATTTTGGTACTAGATTTATTGCTTTCCTAGGTAGTTAAGGTT
The DNA here is from genome assembly GCA_000715115.1 of Nicotiana otophora. Lineage (NCBI taxonomy): Eukaryota > Viridiplantae > Streptophyta > Magnoliopsida > Solanales > Solanaceae > Nicotiana > Nicotiana otophora. Next base: position 143,027 of record AWOL01S0000919.1, read on the forward strand.
ATGTTTTCCTTTTCCTAAGATTGTTGGAGTTACTTTCCAAGATTGACTTGGTTTTTATTTCTTAGTGTTGTTTCTTTTTCCTAAGGTATTTGGACTTGTTGTCCAAAGTAGTTTAGGACTTTATTTTCTTGTTTTTAGGTAGGAATTTTGTGACCCTCTCTCTATATAAAGGGGTATCTTGTTTGCTTTTAGAATATAGACAATATCAATAAATATTGTGAGATTTTTCTTGCACTCTTGTGTGTGGCTACTCTTGGATTTATTCTTCAACCTTCAAGATTTAACTTAAGGTGGTAAGATTAAACCCTTTTCGAAATCTTAGATCACTTCTAGGTATTCAAGAAAGGTGATAAGTTTAGGCTTATTGTTGTTCTTGATATTCTAAAAGGTCGGGTTTCACAATCTATCTCTTGTTTTTAAGTCTCTACCAAAGGCGATTAGTTCTTCGTTAGCTAATTGTTGTTGTTAGGATTCAATTTCAAGAATAGACTTCTTGAATTCAAGAAACTGTTTCTTGAATTCAATCTATCTTTAATTTCTGTCTTCTTTTCTGTTTCTTTATTTTCTTTTAGCTTCCGCATATTTCTTGATTTTTCTTATTTTTCTTTACTAATTCTTGAATCTCCTATCGTGTTACTATCACCGGCCCCGCCCATATTGACAGCTCTACTTTCTTTATTGAAAAATTATACTACAAGACTAAATTAATTATTTTATTTATACAAGGCTTATTCATGTTCTTATTTTTTTATATTTCGAATCCCTTTCGAAAAAATTCTGATTTCGCCTCCGGTGAAACCTCTCACAATGAGTATATAGAATTGTACCACTATATTTAAAAAATATGATATAGTACCTGACGCATTCTATATCCTTCTATGTTACATTCTTTTCAAAGTGAAGCCCATTTAAATGTATGCATGTGGCAAATTCTTTCCTCTCAATATTGAAAAACTCTTATCGTGTCTTTTCTTAATATTTTTGTCCTTTTTTTCATGTGTAATACAGAGGAAATGTCCAAAAGTAGTATGATAACGACTTTCGAATTTTTGAGTAGTTCCTTTCCGGTTTTCTGCAATTTAATTTCACATTGAGATTAACATGTATAAAATACACTTCATAGGTAAGCTTAACATCGTCAATTTAATAATCTAATACCGTCATCAAAATTTCATTTATCAGAGTTCACAATATTAATTAGATAAATATTTTTATGATTTAGATGGTTGAATATCTTTCTTAAAGAGTGCAAAAATCGTATAATTCAAATAATATAGACGGAAAACTTACAAATGTATGAGCGATATTTGAGCCAAATGCATAAATAAGAGACTCAATTATCGCCAATTTTTCGATTAAAAAGCTAGAGACCAATACTTAGCACTTTAATTTTTGACTAAAATTACCTTGAGAAGCATCCAAGCACTACGTCATGGTCATGCATTGAGGTTATAAATCTCACTAAAGTAACGCATAGAAGCATATTAAATTAATTATTACTATACTTTCAATGTTCACTTCATCTTATAATTTATTGTGACAAAACTCGAAAATAAATTATTTAATGATGATGGATAATAGTGAAATTCCGACAGATACTTCAATTGTACATCATTCCATACTGGTTATGTAGGCAATACATTAACCAAAGCTTGAAATTCATAAGTGTTTGTCTTCAACACTTCCAATGGAATATATTTCAGCGCAAAACTGTTTTCGAAAATAGAAAAGGTAAAATATACTTACAAGCATAGAACCAAAATATTAGCATTAAATGCTCCAGCCAAACACCACCTAATACCCATTTATAGTGTAAAACATTGGAGAAGGTGTCACACTAGCTAGAGAGTATAAAATACCCATAAAATATAAAAATGACCTAGAGATGCTTGCACCTTCTAGACTTAGTGCCAAGAAGTAAATCCAAAAAGTAGTTTAATACTCTCTCCGTTTCAAATTAGACGATATACTTTCCTTTTTAGTCTGTTTTAAATTTAAAAATAACTCAACTTTAAACGTTTTATTTTACTCATTTTACCCTTAATGAAAACCTTTTATAACCACACAAATGTTATGACCCCACAAAACTTTTACCCCTTACGCTTTTAAGACCACAAGTTTCAAAAGTCTTCTTCTTTTTTCTTAAACTTCATACCGAGTCAAACTAGCTCGTCTAAATTGAAACGGAGGGAGTAACAATATATTGATAGTATAAACTTTTTACCCTGTTAGATCACATATAAGATAAACTAATTAGATAAAAAAAGGCAGCTCGGAGCACGAAACATCTATTTACACAGGGTCTGAAGAAGGACCGCACTCAAGAGGTATAATATAGGCAGTTTACTCCGATTTAAACATCAATGGTTGATTCTACAATAAAGATAATCGTCCATAAAACACGAGTTTAGTAAATTAAGGAACATAATTTACTATAACATGTCAAAATATCTTGATAATATAAACAAATTATACTATAAGTGTATATAAATTAAAAGGTTTAAGCTTTATGCATCGATAATGTAATTATGTTTTTACAAAATTAGGTTACTTATCAGATAATTACAGATAAATTACTATAATAAACATTAATTATTAACATATTAAAAAGATAACTAATCTGCTGTATATAATAGGTTAAACTACATATATAGTGTAAATAAATTTTGTATAGTGTAAGTGTATATAAATTACATTGCTTTCAAATATACCTTAGAAGAAAAAAAAAAGGAAAATAAGAATAAACAAATGAATTTTTAACCCTTTGATTTAGCCTAGGGTTTTGAAAACATTAATACACTTCAGTGGATATGATTCATATTTAGTGGTCTAACTCATGTGATGGAAGACATATTAAAACCCAAGATGCCAGACAAAGTTGTTGAAAGATTAGAAGGGAATATTTGGGAGTATGAAAGGGGAATTAGAAGGTAATGTGTGTGTGTGTTTTTATTTAGGTTTCTGCACATGTTAACCACATATTCTGCTTACTAGCAAACAAACACCCCTTTTTGTGGTTCTCACTTCTCACTGATCTCTCTCCTTCTCAAGTCAATGACTCACTTGTACTTTAATATTTCATACATATATTTTCAGTCTATTGTTTTATTTATACCTATGTGTAAGTTTGACCTAAAACCCCTAACCATCCCCTAATCTATTTCAACATGGTCACAAAATTAAATAAGATGTGTTCCTACATTAGGTAGGGCGGGGATAGTGGTAGAAATAAAAAAAAAAAAAAACTTATATAGACCGATAATATAAGTAATTTTAACACTATCAGTGAATTTTAGTATATTAAAGTGTGTTTAGTGACAGATTTAAGATTTTAATATTATAAATTCGAGTTTAAAATTCTACCACGACATATTTAATTTATTGAATTCGAAATCTCTTATTTATACTTATTGAGTGAATGTTTTCAACACATATACTAGCTAATTTTGAGTCGAAGTTACTCTGGCTATGGTTGCAAATTACTCTTCTCTCTTATTGAATTACGTGTAGCTACCATTTGGGTAATCTGATAATATAAAAATAGATAACATTAAAATCTAAATAAATTGTGAGACAAGATGAATTTAAAAGGAAATAAGTAAACTGAGTTTCAAGGGAGAGAGAGTTCAAAGTTTCAAACACAAAAAAGACAGAAGCGCAGAGATAGGGGGAAAAAGAATCACAGAGGAGAGTCTCTTTCTCCCTCAACCATTTTTAACCCGTTCTCTACGGAGAGGAAAAATCAATCAAAAAGTGACCCTTTATCTTTTCCAATTCTTTTTCTTTTTCTTTTTTTTTTAAATCTACCATTTATGTTGCTTTATTTTTGGTGTTTCTAGAAGGAGAATCTTGACGTAAATGGTAAAGTTGTTGTCATGTGATGTCATGTGACCAGGTGGTCACGAGTTCGAGCCGTAAAAATAGCCTCTTGCAGAAATGCAGGGTAAGACTGCATATAATAGACCCTTGTGGTCCGACCCTTTCTCGAACCCCGCGCATAGCGGGAGCTTAGTGCACTGGGATGCTCTTAGTGCACTGGTATTCTGTATCCGCATTGGGTCCATTTAAATCCAGATTTGCACCGAAAAATTTTACATTTAGAGTAAAGTGCTCCCTAACAAAGAAAACTTTATACTCAGGGTTCGAATCCGTGAGTTATGATTAAGGATAAAGGAGTATATATATATATATATATATGCTATTTGCAGAGTTTTGACTATAGAGAGTAGAAAGAGAAAGGAGCCTCATCACCTTGTATTCAAGTGTCATTTTTTCAATAAACAGTGGTCTCTAGTAACACTCAGTCTCATATCCCTTTCTCCTTTTCTCATTCCATAAAGCCTTTCTGGATTCCTTCCTTTGATTTACCAAACTATTTTTTGGTTCTTTCCTTTTGCTTTCCATTGTTTTCACAAACACTATTATCCTTCTTCTTTCTTGTTCTTTGTTCTTCTCCTTTTTTCTCTCCCTCTTTATCAAACATGTCCACTTAAAAGAAGATAAAAGAGCTTAAATCTTTGCCCTCTTTTTTTCACTTACACCTAGCTTTTTACATTCTCCAACTAGCTCTTTATCTCTCTCACTTTTTCCACTTAAATCTATCATCAAGAATCAAACTTGAAGTTTGTTCTTCTTTCTTTTCCCCTTTTCACATCTCTTTCTTTTCTTTTACTTCATCAAGTGTGCAACTTTTACTCTATTTTTCATCAATTTGGAGGTTTTCTGGGGGTTAACAAATAAGAAAAAGCCAAAGCCACCATAATCTTGAAGTCTTAATTATTTCAAAGATTTATCCACAAAAATGCCCTTAGAAGGGGTTTTTGTTCAACCTCCATCTTCTTCAAATCCAATTCCTGATCTTTCTCTTCACATTAGCCCTCCAAATAGTTCTTCTTCTCCATCTTCAAAGCCAACAAATTGTCTCACTGAGCTTTCTTTAGCTCATCCCACTACCATTAATGAAGAAAACAGCTTGTTTAATAGTGAAAGTAGGACTTTTCCAAGAAACCCTTTACCCCATCAAAGCCAAAACAACTATTTGCTTCAACAAAATAGCCAAATGAATAATATAAATAATGGGGTTTCATTATTAGATGTTTCTTCAGAGAGTACTTTGATGAGGCCTATAAAGGGTATTCCAATTTATCATCAAAATTATTCTTTCCCTAATTTCTTGGAAAAAGATCCAAAGAGATTTGGATCTCTCTTTTCACCTTATAATTTCAATGGAAGTTCTGATCATCTATCAAATGCTTACCGGATACCAATGGCTAATAGATTTCACCATCACCATAGCCAATATGGAGTTGGATTAGGTCATTCAAATGAAACAACTTCTCATAGTTATATGAGATCAAGATTTTTACCAAAGTTTCCAGGAAAAAGAAGTATGAGGGCGCCTCGTATGCGATGGACTACTTCACTTCATGCTCGGTTTGTTCATGCTGTGGAACTTCTTGGTGGCCATGAAAGTAAATCCCAATTCTCTTACTTTATGTTCATCCCCTAGTTTGAGTTTTTTCCTCTCAAGATTTCATTTTTAGGGATTTGTTTTTTGAATACTTACATAATATTGCACTACTAAGATTTTCAGAAAATATCAACGAAACTTACGGTGAGAATTGAACTTACACTTATTTTTATATGATGAACTCATATGAGTGTCCCTAGATTATAAGCCTTGAAATTCTTACTTTTTGTTCATCCCTTAGTTTGAGTTTTTTTTACAGCAATAACAAATCCAGTAGAATCTCACAAGTGTAGTCTGGACGGGATAATATGTATCCAGACATTACCCTTACGGAAACATAAATGGGTTATTTCCAATAGACTAGTTTGAGTTTTTTTCTTTTATTTTTTATGTTCATTTTTTGGTGATTTGATTTTTGAGTACATAATGTCTTATTAGCTGGAATAATAACAAAGGTCTAATATTGGATTTTCTTGATTTTTAGGGGCTACACCAAAATCAGTCTTGGAGCTAATGGATGTTAAAGATCTCACTCTAGCTCATGTCAAAAGCCATTTACAGGTAAAACAAAATGAAAACTTTAACATAAAAACAAGGGGGGGGAAAAAACAACTCAGTTTCAATACTTTTCTCTTTTCTCTGTCTTTTTCTGTGGGTGAATTCTTCCTCCGGCACAATAGCCGATGAATGCAGTGAATGACTGAATGAATGAATTAAAGAAAAGAAGTCTGGTGTTTCTGATAGTATTGCAGAGATAAAGAAAGAAAACAAAGAGAGAGAAAAAGAAAACACTTGGAAATTAGAGATCCTACTGTAGTAATTAAGGGGTACTGGGTTGTAACAGACAAAAGTAAGTCATCATTATTCAATAATAATAACACAGCTAGCTGCTATAATTACTTCTTCTTCTACCTCATCAAAAACATCAACCTCGTGATTAATGAATCAATTTTTAAGAAACATTTGACCTAGAAATTTTCCCCAGAACTCAACTTTCTCACCCTTCTTTCTTTCTATCCTTTTCTTTTGCAATACTTGGAGCATCGGTGGAGATCCGTAGGTTACAGGTTCGAACTGTGAAAACGTTAGATTAGACTGTCCACACTATCCTTCATCGAAAATTACACTTTATATATATATAAAATATTAGGTTTTAAAGGTATATAACATATACTGAACACCCTTTGTCGATGATATTTTTTCACTTCTTTCAACTTTGAACATCCTTGAGGAAATATTTTGCTTCGCCACTGCTTGGGAGTACGACCCTACTTCTGAACCTGCGTGAACGCAAGATACTCTATGGAACAGACTGCCCTTTTTTTGCCCTTATTATGCCAAGAAAATAATTGTCTATGTGAGATTTATGTGTAGTGGAAAATTGAATTTTTTTATATATCGAAGGATTTAAGTAATATAGACTGATAGTGTAAAATATTTCTGCACTATCAAGGTAATTTAAGTTGTTATAACAAGTCATTTACTCTATCTCCTAAGTTAACAGGTTATGTTTGTTATAAACAGTTAATTGTTTTTGAAGGTAACTACTTCAAATTAATGGTATTAAAATATTAATACTATTATGCAGTACATATAACTTATACTTGTTGTAGAATGGTACTAAAATTTCTTTCTTTTCCTTTTTCTTTTGCAACCTTATGTTTAAGAATATAGTCTACATGTTAGAGAGATATAAGTGTAGTGGTTAATTAAAATCTTTTAGTATTTGTTAAATGATTGTCTAAAATTCTAAAATGCTTTTCCAATGCAGATGTATCGCACTGTTAAAACCACTGACAAACCTGCAGCTTCCTCAGGTAATTAATTAATCTTGCTCTAGACTTCTGTTTTTATATAATTTTCTGCTAGTGCTTAATCTTAGCCCCTTGTTATTGAAATCATTTACAACATAACAATTACTAAAAATCAATCAATAAAAATTATTGGCTTCTGTACTATTGTCCATAGTACATTATATTGATACTTATGTATATATTAGAGTTTAATTATGTTATTTTTTTTAGGGCAATCAGATGGGTCAAGTGAAGAAGATCTCTTAAAAATAGACAGGATTTTGGATCAGAGAGGACCATCTGATGGATTTGATGATCCTTCAACTACAACTCCTACTCTTTGGAGCAACTCAAGGTACAACACATAAATATAAACCTTTGAGTATTAGAAAACATTAATTAGATATTACATGACCATGTCACTTGTAGGTAATTACGTGTGAATCTCTATAATAAGCAATAATTGACAATAAAAATAGCTATTAATTAACCAGTCATAATAGGTTAAACTATACTGACCGCAAATAAATCTTTCCGCTATCACATCAGCTAAAGATATTTACAAGTGGCTCCGTAAAAAGTGAAATTGTAATCATGAAATAGAGAAGTACTACAATTACTTAATATAACAGGTAAAAGTGAATTGTAATACATCCTATTAGTTAAACTCTAACTTAATTATCCTTTCTTTTATTCTTTCTACTCTTCTTTTTCAAAAAAGTAGCCAGGTGCGTAAGGTATTCCGTGTTAACGTAAAATCCGGATAAGGGTCGCATCCAAGGGGTGATGTAAGATAGTCTGTCATGTATCAGTGACAGCTTTCACGGCTCGAAACCATAAACTAATTCTTCTTCCATCAATATACTATTAGTACTGGTAAATATTTTATGAGTAACTGAAAAATGAGCTAAGTATGTCACACATACAACTTTTGAAGTAATGATGGTGTGATGAATAGAATTTGATAAAGAGGGTAACAGGTTTCCTTTTTCTTTTGCATGGACTGAATCTTAGAAATGCAAACCCACGTACATCATTTTCTAAAGAATATATAAAAGAGTTCTTGTGACAGCTTTTACTTTATCTTCTGCTTCATTTTCCTCTTCTTTTCTTCTTTTTTGATTATCTTATAGTACTACACTCTATTCTTTAATTGGTTTCATATTTCTTTTTCACCTGAAGCATATAAAAAGAAAGATATTATTCAAATACTCCTGTAGTATAGCATTTAATTACTGCAACTAGCACTTTATCTTTTCTTTTTCTTTCTCTTTGCATTTTGGAATTATTTAATCTAATAGACAAACCCTTTTACTTTACTTTGTTGCTATTCTCTTCACGAGGAGACTTTTACAGATAGGTCCAAAAAAAGACCTGTATCTTGACTTAAGTGCTCTCCCTTTCTCAAAATTATAGTAATATTTGTTTAAAGTTTGCATGGTGTTCGTGTGGGCTTCTTTTGTCTTTTCTATGTGTGCTTAATATATGTATTAGAAAACAATCATATCTTGGTAAAATGCAGCTTCTATGTACGTATTAATTAGGAAAACCTGTTTCTATAACTTGTCCTTTTCCTTAATTTTATTCTTTTGGTGAGTTCCTTAAACGTATTCCTAGTTCTTCTTCAAAGCAAGTATACATAGTCCAGAAAATCTACATAAATATGAAAAACTCTGAATAAGCCTAATTCTTCTCAACAGGCTAAAGAGTGGACCTATAACAAAAGTTAAAGGCTGGATAAGCCGAGAGAGAGATGAAAGAAGCTAAAACGGCTTGATGTGCTTATGGTTAATTAAGTGAAACGTTTAAGAGATATATAGTGGATATTTTAGATAAATGGTCTTATAATATAACTAAGGCTATTAAATATCTTTCTTAAAGAGTATGCTAAAACCTTAAAATTAAAGACATATACAGTATATATTATGCACAGGTCAAGCCACTAACTTTATAAAGAAATAATATTTCAATCTGAAGGTAATTTATTCATTGTAGATTCTTTTTTTCTTAAATTGAATCCATAAACGCAAGCTTTCACTCTCCGGAGATGGAGGTTTGATATTGACCCCTAACTTATATTAATATAAATAACAAAAAAAGTATAAAGGAGGAAGACATAAACCTAACCTCCGACTCCGATTCTAGCTGTAGTTAAACTAGTCAACTGTCTTACTAAAGATGGTATATATAACTAGTCAACCAAAGAACCAGTGTGGTTGGGTTAGTAGGATAACTTACACCAAAGATAGGAGGACGTCTCCTATTTACAACTGGTCCTATATACGTTGTACAACCATGCCTCTCTATAATAATATTGCTAATGTCATGTCATGTTATGTTATAATAAAATATGTGTTCTATAACAACAGTTCGCTAACAGACAAAAATCTCATAATAAATAAGGTTGTTATAGAGAGGTTTGACCGTATATTACTTATGTGCTTTATTAATAAGGTTATCGACATATATCAGTACAGGCTGAAATGTTTATTTTCTACTTGAATTTTCAGCAGCAGAGAAAGATGGTCACAAGCAAACCTCAATGACGCGAATGGCCTCAGATCAACCTCTTTTCCATCTCAACAAAGATCTGTCCACCATATAGAGGTACTACATCCCTCATTCTTTTCTCGTTCTATGCCGTACAAGTGTCAAATCTATTAATACAATCAGAGGCGGAACTAGCCTATTCGTGCCGTCAAATTTGCTTAAATATTGAATTTGTACTAGAAAATATATTAAATATATATAAATATTTAATTACGAATCAACCTATTAACTAAGATAAGCTATGAGTTTTGTGGCAAATTCAGATCCCATAAACTTCAAACTAATATAATTATGATTTATTTATGAACCTCAAAAGCACTATTTTCTTCGGACATCGTATTGGGGCGGGATGGATGAAGTATAAACTCGCTTCCGATGTTTTGTGTGACAAGAACGTGCCACCGAAACTTAAAGGTAAGTTCTACAGAGTGGTAGTCAGACCGACGATGTTGTATGGGGTTGAGTGTTGGCCAGTCAAGATCGCTTATGTCCAGAAGATGAAGGTAGTAGAGATGAGGATGTTGAGATAGATGTGTGGGCACACCAGGTTAGATATGATTAGAAATGAGGTTATTCGCGACAAGGTGGGTGTGGCCCCTATTGAGGACAAGATGCGGAAAACACGACTTAGGTAGTTTGGTCATGTTAGGAGGAGGAGTACAGACGCCCCGGTGAGGAGGTGTGAGAGGTTGACATTGGAGGGCCTACGGAGAGGTAGAGGTAGGCCAAAAAAGAGGTGGGAAGAGGAGATTAGGCAAGACATGGCGTACCCTCCAGCTGACCGAGGACATGAACCTTGATAGGAAGGTATGGAAGTCGAGGATTAGGGTAGTAAAGTAGGTAGTCTAGTATGTTCATAACAGTAGTATTGGCACGCAGTCTCGCTTTCTGTTGGTAGTAGGTTTTTATGACTAACCATTGTTTTCTTTTATTGTTGATCACCTTACTATCTTGTTATTTTTATTCTGCTTTTATATGGCTTTTTGGTGCTATCCCTTTTTGTCAATATTTTTATTAATGTGGTGCTTATCCTTTCCTGAGTCGAGGGTCTATTGGAAACAACCTCTTTATCCTCACAAGTTAGGAGTAAGGTCTGTTTACACACTACCCTCCTCAGACCCCACGGTGTGGGATACTACCGGGTATGTTGCTGTATAATTCCGTAATTATGTCAACTTAATCAAATGTTAGTTGTTTTAGCCCAAAATTGTAACTTAAATTTCACATTTATTCGACGTTTTAAACGAGTCAATTAAAATCAAGGAGCAATCTTTACTAGATTCTTAGTTATTTTTGTAAAGACTTTAGTGTATTGGATCTAGCTTATCAATGGGAAATGAGACTTCCCCGTTTCTCCCAAATGTGTCCAATAGTTCTGGAGTTCAAATGTGAACTAAATGTGTGAAGATAATATATTGCAGGAATGTGAATATTCAAGGCCAGTGAGTTANTATTAATGTGGTGCTTATCCTTTCCTGAGTCGAGGGTCTATTGGAAACAACCTCTTTATCCTCACAAGTTAGGAGTAAGGTCTGTTTACACACTACCCTCCTCAGACCCCACGGTGTGGGATACTACCGGGTATGTTGCTGTATAATTCCGTAATTATGTCAACTTAATCAAATGTTAGTTGTTTTAGCCCAAAATTGTAACTTAAATTTCACATTTATTCGACGTTTTAAACGAGTCAATTAAAATCAAGGAGCAATCTTTACTAGATTCTTAGTTATTTTTGTAAA
>AWOL01S0000922.1:0-18024 GCA_000715115.1 Nicotiana otophora
TATATATATCTCACAGCACGACAGTCAGGCCCCAACTCAGTCACTAATCTCTCCAGTCTAACAGGCTCACAACGCTCATACTAAGTAGCCCTAATCAATGATGCGAGATGTGACAATATACAATAATAGAGACTAAGATATGATATGAAATGATGAATGCGACTGAGTACATAACTGCAATTAAGCAAATAACTCAACAGTAGAGAACGACCACTATGGGTCCCAATAGTGCCAGCACATAGCCTAAACATGATTTCTAGCATAAATTACAGCCCAAGTGCTCTAACACATAGTATACAGTAAAAATGTTCATATAAGATGGCTACACAGTTCCATAGAATCGACTAAATCACAATTCACACGGTGCACGCCCACACGCCCGTCACCTAGAATGTGCGTCACCTCAACATCAATCACATAATATGTAATTCAGAGTTTCATACCCTTAGAACCAAGTTTAGAAGTTTTACTTACCTCAAACTGTGCAAATCTCTACTCCAACACGCCCTTGCCTCGCGAAACAACCTCTAAATGCCTCGAATCCCGATGAATTTCTTGAAAAACCCACGAAACATTGCCACAAACCGAGCTCCCAAAGTCCAAATATGAAATAATACTCTAACCCTCGTTTATATAGTAAAAATTCTGACCTCCCATTGTGCTGACCACACATGTTTTGTGCGATCCGTTCATTTCAGGTTTCGCGGCCGCAATCCAAATTATGCGGTCGCACTTCAGCAGTGACTGTACTACCAGGCTTCAGTAAATTGATCATAACTTTCTATACAAATGTCCAAATGTTGAACTATTTAACCTTTTGAAAACTAGACTCAAAGGGATACAACTTTCATTTTTGGATCATCTCCAAGTTCCTTGTAGATTAAAAAATATAAGTTTCCGACGTCAGACCATCAACCTCCAGATTCTCCTTTCTGCAGCCGCAAAAAGATTTCTGCAGTCCGCACATTTCCTTTGCGGTCCACACATGAGGCTTTGCCTTAGCACTCCAAAATGTGTCCTCCACACTTCATTCGCCCCAGAACATCATCGAAGTGTCGAAATGCCCAAACTTGTTCAAAACTCACCCGAAACATACCCGGGGTCACCTGGACCCATCCAAGCATACCAACAAGTCCTAAAACACACTACAAACTTACTCGAAGCCTTAAATCACACATAACAGCATTGAAACTACGAATCACACCTCAAATCGAACTTAAATGAATTTTCAACTTTCAACTTCCAAAATTTGCGCCAAACATATCAAATCAACTCGGAATGAACTCACATTTTGCACACAAGTCCCAAATGACATAACAAAGTTGTTCTAATTCCCAGAACCACAATACGAATCCGATATCATCAAAGTCAACTCTCGGTCAAACTTATAAACTTTCCAAACCTTCAAATTTCCAACTTTCGCCAATTAGTTCTGAAACCTTCTAGAAACATCTAAATGCAAATCCGGACATACATCCGAGTCCAAAATTACCATTCAAACCTAACGGAACCATCAAAACCCATTCCGGGGTCAAATTCACAAAAGTTAAACTTGGACAACTCTTTCAGCTTAAAGCTTCAACAAGGAGATTCATTCTTCCAAATCAATTTCGAATAACCTGAAAACCAAAACTGACAATTCACACAAGTCATAATACATTATACGAAACTACTCGTGCTCCCAAACTACCGAGTGAAGTGCAAATTCTCAAAACGACCAGTCGGGTCATTACAGTTATGCAAGCACGAAACCGAAAAGGGCAGTTAGGGTTCCCGGCAAAGATATTAATTGATAAATAAGTGCGAATGGACACTTGATACATAAGGAGCCAGTGCAAGAGGTAAGTTAAGACAAAAGACATAATCTAAGAGAGGTTATGCAGGTTATAGATATGAGAATGGATCGACGAATAGTTAGTAGTTGATTCAGGAAGAGCCTAGTTATGGCAAGATAAGAGGTCTCAGATAAATAAGCAAATCATGCAAGATAAACGTAGTGAACCCCAGCATAGAAAATTCAGTATCGCAGATACGCGATCATAATCCTTGAGAAATATTCAGATAGGAGTTGGGGTAGCTAAAGAGACCATATAAGTGTTACAGAAATAAAAGAGAGTGTCACTAGGGAGACAATCAAAATTTTAGTTAAGAAGTAACCCTACGAGCATAAGGGCACGGAGGTAAGTAACTAAGGAAAATTATATGCGAGTAAGAACATTGAAAATTTCATCGGGTATACGATGTAATAAGCTCGCGGCTTTACAAGAGTCAGAAGGTCTCCCATAAGTACTACAACAAAATAATAGCTGAGAAAATAAGGAAGAAGGCTCCGACCTAAGCATACTGACATGAATTCAATATTATAGAAGAAATGATCTTGTAATAATATTGTGTGCACTCCAAAAGAAAGTGGCAATTATCGTGGCTAATGAACGGTAAGTAAAATCAAAAGTGATATTCGAGATAATATGAGTTATAGGAAATTCCAGTATGTGCGGGCACTAAGATAAGAAAGGTATGCAGCAAGTGGCAGAAAAACAAGAAAAAGTAATTGCTTATGTTTAAAGACAGCTAAGAAGGCACGAAAGGAATTTTTCGATCTATGATCCAGGGTTAATTACGTTATGAACTCACTTAAGATTTCAGAGTATTATCTATGCAGCATATATGTTGACATTCTTACAGTTATATAACACTCTAGTATAACGTTAAAAGAAAGAATCCAGTCTACGTCATAGACAAAGGATTGAATTGTTAGAAGATTATAACATGAATGTTCCATATCATCCATGAAATACCAATATAACAGCTAATACCTTGAGTCGCATATTGGAAGAAAGCTCAAGCCTTCTTAAAGGCTGAGGAAGAGGAATCTCAAGATGATTATAGAAATTATGCTTCAGAACATTGTAGAATCACTCTTAATAGTAGAAGTACAAGAGAGATAGTACAACAGACCTATTCTATAACAGCTCTACGATAAAGCCAGTCACAAGAGTACCAACCTTAGAGATAACAAAAGAGAGTGGAGATGACATGCTAAATATGTGCCCCTATTGTTACGGGACTCAGAGAAATTACTAGGTGAGACAGCATCATTTTTATCATTTGAGTAAACAACACAAATGATAGCAGAGTCATAATCTAGAATACTAAAAAAAGAAGAAGACATGATCTGAGACGAGTGACATCATGTGGTCGGTACTTCAACGATGATCAAGGACTATAAAGTATAACATGGATGAACGACTCTCCAGATCAACAGTTTAGTTCAAAAGTGTCTATTAGAATAAGCTATGCTAAAATAGAAATGTGCGAGCTTTTATAAAAGTACAACAATTTAAAAGATCAAGAATGTGAGTGAACTAAGATGACAAGTCAAGCATAAATTTTTACGAGACCGAAAAACGTCAGAAGGCTAGAATACGAGGTTATGAAGTTGAAACCTATCCTAAATCACCCACTCCTCAAGCAGAGAAGAAATATATGTATATCTCTATACAAGGTGAGATAGAAGGGTTGAATAGCAATGTTACAAGTACCAAGCTAATAAATAAGCTTAAGAAAAGTAAAGCGAGAATTATGAGAGCCAAGGTGAGGATTATATTTGGTTCTATGAGCATCAGACGGAGGATAAATATCACAAGTGACAATTATACGATAGCCAAGGTCGTAGAATAAAAATTCTTAAAGTAAGAATGTATGGAAAGCCATAGATGACTGGGTAATCTTAAATATGTCACCTATGAAACGCGTCATGAGATTCGATAAGAAGGGCAAGCTTAGCCCGAGATATATGGGGCCTTACAGAGTCATTAGACGGATAGGTAGAGTAGATTATGAGCTTGAATTACCTCCGGAGTTAAAATCAGTCCATTATCCATGCTATGAAAGTGCATTGAGACCCTTCTCGGGTTGTACTAGTAGAAGGCATTTAGATTATAAAGGATCTATCCTACGAGGATATTCCAGTGGCTATTTTAGATCGGCAGATCCGTTAGTTGAGGACCAAAAAGGTAGCCTCCGTGAAGGTATTACGGAGATATAAGAACGTCGAAGAAATGACATGGAAGGCTGCAAAGGAGATGAAATCTGAATACCCCCGCCTATTTCAAACTGAAGATATAGCTCGAGATGGGATATTACAGCACAGCATGGTTGAAACCAATAGGTTGTGAGACGAGCTCTTTTTTTGACTTGTAGTACTTATGATTGACGACCGTGTGAGGCCACATGTTACTATTTATAGATATTGGCCTTGTGTGGCATGTATAGTGTGTTTTTTGGCTGCGTGCAGGTTAGTTTTTGTCCAGTTTACATAGGAGACTTTGGCGAATTTTTCGCAAGTCTCTAAGAGTTAACATTCAAGGATGAATGTACCTAAGGGGTAAAGGATGTTACACCCTGAACTTTCATGTTAGAATGTCTCTTAAGTGAATCAATATAAGCGAGAGAGTTTAAGGATATTTACAAAGATAATGATAGATTAAAATAAATGTTAAGGAAGTATCGTGAGAGTTTGAGGCTAAATGAATCAAAGATGTTATAAACCGTACTTCTGGGGGTAAGACTAGGAGTGCTTAATATTATAAGGAGGTCATGTTTTAAGGTAATTAAATCATATAATATTCGTAGGTTAAGTTTTAAAGTCAAACAAGTTGTAAAACAAAAGTCGGCAAAAGTTATTGCAAGTTACGTTCATAATCTTACTTAAATTTGGATCTAATATCACTAAGCTTTTATCCCAATATATTGGGATTTACGGGGTCATCCATCCACCAAATTAAAGGTCTACAAGTCTAGCTCCAATATATTAAATCCTTCATTGATACGACATCGAAGTGGAGAGATATTCGCATTTTCGCGAGAGTGCACAGGTAGCCCCTTTGGGTCCTACTTGAGGCGGTGGAAACTTTTATGTTGTATAAAGAGCGATTCCACTTTGTTTTAACTTATATTTTCTCACCCAAATCATACCCAAAACACTCATAAACACTCTCTAAAGGTTCCCCTACCACCCCAACCAAGATCTACGAGTTTATGACATGATTACACCCCATAAAGTTCGTAGAGATTGTGTTACTCCTTTCCTCCTCTTTGCTTCAAGATGAAGTAATCTTGGATTCGGACTGTCCTTGTTGTTTTGAGGTAAGAATCTCCCTCTTCATCTTGTATTAAATGTATCTAAGTCTTGGATAAGCATTAAAGCTAGAACACGCGAATCGACGACCGAGGATTGTATATTTAGTTGTTATGTGATGTTGGATTATTTTAATATTTTCTTGTGATGTTAATATTGCTGTAGTTATGAGAATATCTTATATATGATATGTTGATATTGCTGATATGAAGTTTAAAGGAAGGAAGAGTGTTGGGAAGAGTTATGTTATTTGTTATAAGCAAAACTTGCCGCTCGACAAGTTAAGTACGAGTTTCCGTTAAGGTATTGTTATATTGTATTGTTGGACTATTATGGGGTCATTTTAAAGGTAACTCATTTAAAAATTAAGGGTGCCTCATATCTACTCCCTCAATAAAGAAGAATACATCTATCTAATACCATTCTTATCTTTCTTATCTTGATCTAACGGCCTGGGAAGATCTATAAAGAAAGAAAGAGAGAACTCAAAGAGTTTAAGGTTGTGTTGTGGCTGAAAATTAGTATAAATAAATCAATACTATGTAGTTAATTTTGTTAATAGATTCTGAAAGGAAAAGAGGTTTAAAGCTATAATTTGTTTAATCGTAAACTAAGTTTGCCGCTCGTTGTACTATTACTTGAGTTGCTGGTTTTTGATGGTATAACGTGGTTATCGTTGTTGTTGTTGCTGTATTGTTCTGTTTATTGTTGATGTCATTTCGAATTAGGAGGAAGTAAAAGTTATAGAGGAGATGCTGCCCACTTTTCTAGAAATGATCTACTAGATTAGAAATACATTTTAAGTTGTTCCTTAGCTTAACCATAGCTTAATGTCTTAATGTAGGTTGAAGTACGTTGAACAGTATTTACATATATATTGAGCCGTTGACGAAGCGACAAAGGTATGTAAAGACTATCCCTTCTTTCATTGGCAATCCATAATAAGAGAGAGTTAGACAAATTGTATAAGAGAAACGCATACCACAGAGTTCATGTCTCTATAGGTGTTATATCTTCCCATATGTTCTCATCGTATCTTAGTGAGAGGGATTCCTATCCGCTCCATATTGTTCCATGATGTTAGAAAGAGATAGAGAGTTATACATGTACCTTCACACATTCTACTACATACATGATATACATCATCTTATACATATATTTTTTGTTACCTGGCCACTTGGTCAGTGAGAAATATTATTTCCTAGCCACTTGGTTAGTGAGATATGTTATTGCCTAGCCTTGCGGTCAGTGAGAGTTTTTTGTTACCTGGCCACTTAGTCAGTGAGAGATATGATTGCCAGACCACTCGGTCAGTGAGATATACTATTACATGGCCTTACGGTCAATGAGAATTTTTTGTTGCCTGAGCACTTGGTCAGTGAATGATATTATTACTTGGCCAGTTGGTCAGTGAGAGATACTATTGCCTGGCCTTATGGTCAGTTAGAGTTTATAATTGCCTGGCCTTATGGTAAGTGAGAGTTTACTGTTGCCTGACCACTTGGACAGTGAGAGATACACCAAGCCCTATATATGGTCGGCTAGCTATAATATCACTATATTACATTGTGTTGAGTCGGAACATGTGAGTATATCTCAGAGCCTTCTTTGGTTTCCAGTTTACTATGTACTTCAGATCAGTTTCATTTTTCAGTTATTCTATATCCATATACTCGATACATTATTTTGTACTGACGTCCCTTTTGCCGGTAGCGTTGTATTTCATACTTGCAGGTTCTGATAGACAGCGGGGTAGACCTTCCCAGTAGATAGAGCCAGTCATTAGCTTGATTGGTATGCTCCATCCATTCGGAGTTACCAGGTTTACAATTAAATACTTATAAGTGACCTAAGAGTCTAAAGAGATCAATTTTTCACATATACGCCTGTGTACACATTCGTCACCTTGTGTACACTCTTCCACATAATTCAAATAGTACAATTGCCCAATCCTAAGGGGTAGTCCCCGCACACAAAGTTTGGAAAGATACTTACCTCAACTACGCCAAATCAACACTAAAAAATTGCCCTAGAGTTACGGTTATAAAGTGGTACCCTCGGGGTCAAGTGTGGCACCGGGTGCCGGCCACGCCTCCCCTGCTTTGGGCGTGACAATTTTATACTCTCTTTTATATAGTAGATTACTCATTTCTGTCTGTGGACATAGTTCAATTGATCGTACCACGTTAAATATTGTGTCTCTTTTGGTATATTTCTCTTTTGTTGTACCATTTATCGTCTTTTATGGTTTGCTTTACTAGCTTCTGTATGACACTTGATTATTTCGATTCTAACAGGTGGTATCAGAACGAGGTTCAATACAGGTTCATTTAGGCGAATTTAGTTCTATCCGCAATCTATTTTACGGTAATCATGATTTATGTCAAAGAAATTTGACCGGAGTGCTACTCATATTGAGACAAACTTTGTGGTGGAGATTTTGAGATGTGACTTGCTGAAGATTATGAGAAGAAGGTGGATCAAGTTTATTTTGTCAAAACATTCAGGTCAAGGGGGAGAATTGTTAGGTGTTTGTCCGGATTTATTGCCATATCTAGTTTTCCTACTCCTTAAAAGAAGGACAGCATATTTACCATAATTGATTTTATATTTTACGAAAAAAAAAATATAATTCTTCTATATTTGGCTAATCTTTTTCTTGGAGGACAGTGGGTTGCTCTAGTAGTGAGCACCATCCACTTCCAACCAAGAGGTTGTGAGTTCGAGTCACCCCAAGAGCAAGGTGGGGAGCTTTTGGAGGGAGGGACCCGAGGATCTATCGAGAACAACCTCTCTACCCCAGGGTAGGGGTAAGGTCGGGATAAGATGTAGGATAAAATTTATACCTTATTTGTTTGGCGATATAAATTTATCCTGGAATCAATTTATACCGCCAACCAAATAAAGTATAAATTTAATCCCAGACTTAATCCAGGATATCCCATCTTATCCCACCTTATCCCATCAAATGTGGGATTATTTTATCTCATCTCTCATGTGGTATAAATTAGTAAGGGATTATAATCCCGGGATAATTTAGTCCGCGTACCAAACGACCCCTAAGGGGTTTGAGAGTATTATTTAGGGGGAGAATTTGTGGTACAAGTATTATGCTATTACTTGTATGTGCCTCTTTGTGAGTTTGTTCTCTCGATATTTTATACTTTCTTTATATAGTGTGTTGCTCATCTCTGCCTTTGAACGTAGGTCAATTGACTGAACCACATTAAATATTTGTGTATCTTTTGATATATTTCTATTTTGCTGTCTCATTTATCATCGTTTAAGGTTTGTTTAGTAAGCTTCTGCGTGACACCTGATTATTTCGATCCTAACAAAAACTAATAGTCACCTATCGTTTATTTTCTACGAAAATAGAATTCGCTTGTACATTGTTGGTAAACATGTCTCTGTAGGCGTTTACCCAACTGGCAGACTCTTTTCTTTGTGAGACGTGCCTCTATTTCAGGCTCATGAAATGGAAAAGATAAACAAAAAGCCCAACCCTACTCAAAGATATGGAACCACTATAAAAACCCAAGGGCAGGCACAAAAAGAAGATCTTTGGAATTAACCACTACAAAACTAAGGGCACTCACAGTTACAAGATTTTTCCTTTTCTTGAGGAAAAAATAATAAGGACGAAGAAATAATTTTAAAAAAAAAAAAAAAAAAAACCAAAATTAGAATTGTGGTTCTTTAAACCAAAATCGAAGAAGGAAAAATATACAAATTGGAGTGGAGCTGCACATATGAGGTCTTAGGCAACAGTATTCAGTGAGGTACGTGCAAACTGGCCGGACACTGCTGTTTTAAGAAAGAGAATGCAAAGTGTCAAGAATGTGATAAAATACGCGAATAGATGAACTCGTTCCAAGTGTCAGGCAATCCAGGGAGGCACCAATGAATACAATCAGCGTATGTTGTTGGATCAGCTTGCTGCTCAGGCATCAGCATTTTGCCTTGTCGAATTGTATGGACAGAGGTGTGCGCATCTTTCCTGTACTCCGATAAAGTGGTGATATTGAGGAAGTATACAGGGACATTTATGGATTGAGTAACATTTGCTGCTATCACAAACAGTCTCTTGTCTGTCCCAACACTTAGCGGCATTGATGTGTTTAATACTGGGGTTGTCTCCTTTGCACATTTTATCCCATCTGGATTGTTCCAATCCAAACTCCTGCAAAGGGTTAACCAAGCAAGAATTCAGAAGATTGTCATAGTTGGGTCCTCAACCTCAATATCTGTTACAGCTTATTTGAATAGGGATTTAACTTATATAGACTGAATATAACTTTTTTTAATATTATCAGTATACTTAAACCAGCTCTATATAGTATGTAACATATATTACTTTTCAAAATTGCATGTAATTATTTTTTAGGTAATGTAATAATCTAAAAGATTAGTACTTGATATGATATGTATCATATGTTAAAACATGAAGGAAAAAGTAACTTGTAAGTCATAACCAAAGGGATAAACAGCGAATGCAAATGGGATTACTTGATATGAAGAGGAGACATGCTCATGAAAAAGACTTTGGTGCGATTGGTATCCACATTGTTATCTATCCATAGCGACCATGTTGTCAAAACCCTCCGATAAGCTACTGGTCTTTCAATCTCATCGTATTCCGTTGCCCCTTCATCGAACGAACCTCGTCTGTTTTGTAAGAAAAATATCAAACATAAATTAATGTCAAATACTGAAGCGGAAAAAAAATCAAGCTGGACTTTGAGTAATACTTACAGAACTTTCATTGCAAAAGTATTCATCCACCAAATGTATGTGTTGAAGACGAGATAGTCCACATTCTTCCAGTGCTTGCCATGCTTTTCGATTGATTCGGGCATTATGATTCGGTTCAATATACTATGCATATTTGGATCATCCGAGTTTGATTCCACTAGAAATGGGGTCCAGTAAAATTCCAATGTGGCATTATAATCCTACATAATACATTTACATCTATTATATTAAACAGACACAATTTATCACACAAAATTCTTTCCATAGATGGACAAACCACTTCACCAGCATTAGGTGGACTTAAATAGAGAATATGTCGGTCTTCTTGTAGATAATTCAATCCAACTAATCAAATATTAAACAATATGCAGCATAGCTCATTAAATTAAAGTATAATCAAAACTATTACATGGTTATAACTTAATGAGTTTTATTAAACAATTCTGTCACCTTAAATATTAACTACAAGTAATTGTTCATAATATGTGGAACTAATTTCTTGGAAAAATAAGACAATAAATCTGTTATAACTTGTCAAATTAGACTGATATGTAAAAACAATTATGCTGAATCAAGAACTTATATAGGAGCAATTAATAAGGTGTCATTAATTAATGTCCTTCCTAAGAGGAGTATATATGAGTCATGTATCAAAGCATAATCATAGTGTTTGAGGGAAGTATATATGAGATAATCAAAGCTAACACTGCTTCTTAAAAAGGGGAAAAGCCAAGATATATACCTCGATTCTGAAAATAGATAAAGAACCAGTCTTGTTTAAGCTTTTTCTGCCTGGTGGAACCGCGGATTGAACTAAACAAATCATGGATTCCCATTGATTTCTGTTCAGCGAGTCTCCAACAAACATGAGTCTCTTGTTCCTCAGTTTCTCAAGCAGCAACCTTGGTTTAAACCTATAAAATTTAAATACCAAAATGTTATTGTGCACAAAATTTAACAAACGAAATAGAAAGATAATGAAAGACTAAAAAATCAAGAAATCAGAAAATGATCCACGTCATACTTGGGTAAAGAACAGTCTCTGGGTTGCCACTTCCAATTCTGATACATGGAGTCCTTTCTTCCATTTCTCATGCAAGTGACCTGTGCTGTGAGAAACTCACATTCAGGCTCTTTGTAAATTGGGTGAGTGACATTGTCATAAACCCATTGCCCTGCAAAAAGATCACAATCTTTAGGTGGCAACTCAATATTCTCCTCTTCTTCATCAACTTCAGTAGTAGGCATTTTAATCTTTTCCTTCTCCTGCTCTGTTTCTGTTTTCTCGTCATCTTTCACTTCATCATTGTACTTCAAGCTGGCAACTTCTTGTTCAGAGCTACCCTCTATTCTTGTAATTTCTTGAACCCCATTTTCCTGATTCAAAGGTTCATTGCTGATATCTTGAGTTCTGGTCATGGAAAATGGGAATTCAGCTATTGTCTTAACGTCTTCATTGTACATGAAGCATCCAAAGAGGAATATCGAAAATACTACCACAAATATGGAAAATGTATTCTTCTTTCGGCCACTGTGCTTCATCCTGAATAACTTGGAGGAGAGCAGTGGAGTTTTTCGGAAGCGAAATGAATGCATTTGAAGGAGTAGAGGAAGATGTGATGTGGGAAGTCTTAATGGTGACAAAAGGAAATATAGAGGAAGAAAAGAGTGAAATATAGACTGACATAACCAATAATTTATTTTTCTTCTGTGAAGAGTCTAATTGGTAGTTTAATTGAGATTTGGTGAAATGGTGTTTTCTGTAAGAAATTCGAGCATCAGTTGCTGGAGAGTTGTCCTTCTCATGTTTAGATATATGCTTATGATCTGTTTCAAACTACTTTGTTCCTCCTACTCCTCCAGCAAATTTAACTACTGTTAGATGTGTGTGAGAGAGAGAGAGTAATCAGATAAAAGTGAGATTTGATCTTTTCTTAAATTTATGTATTACTATACTGTTTACCCTCAAAATCGGATAACAATTAAATTTGTAAGTGATTTTGAGGATACGCGGATTTATTTGACACAAAACAGTAAACAAAGACAAATTAAATAAATAAGGATAAAGTAATCTCAAACCACACGAGGAAGACGATTTAAGTCTTAGTGAAATATCTGCCCTCGATCTCGCTCTAACAACAAGCGCTAATGAACGAAAGCAGAAGAACTAATAACAGAAAAAATAATGATATATTGCTTTGGAATGCGTGTTACAATATCCTTTATGAATTATCAGATCCCCTTTATATAGTAGAGGAATCCTACTTTAGGTACAATTCTATAAAAGGTAAAATCTTTTGATTTACTGATTGTCGGTTCTTTATCGGTATGTGCCGAGATTTCTGCCGAAATACCCGGCCGATCACGGATATTTCGGTCTTCCGTTGGCTATGCTGACAATGTTTCTTCAAAATCGTTTGAGGTTAGGACCGACTCCGGTATTATGACTCTGATATTCTCAAAGGCAGACGTCCTGTCTCCGGGCTCTAGCCCGGTGGGACGCGGGGTCGATCTTTAGTCCTTTATTGTCATGCCTCGAGCCTAGCTTGCCATGTCAGAGGCTAGGATGCACCACGAGCTTGATTTCGACCGTATACAGATAGTCCCCTCATTTTTCGGAGAGTAGACGACGAGAAACGGCATGAGCCTCCAATTCTCACTTCGATACACCATGACAGAAACGACAAAACAACCGAAGCGTCTTGTCAGTCAAGTCTTGATAGCATTAAATGCATGTCAGCCGCCGGTCGGCCATTCCGAGGTGTGAACCGTCACTGAAATACTATAAATACCTCCTCATTTGCTCATTTTAACTTTACATTCAAGCCTTCTACCCTCGTACCCTTAAGACTTCAATACTTTCTCGCACTTTCACTCCAATTATCTGAGATCCTTTACAAGAACTCTTGTTTTATCTTCACCTTAAGCCAACAAGTACAATCTTTCAACTTCCTTTCTTTCTCCATTTTTCCTTCATCTTTTAAAGAAATGGCAAAGACTTCCAAAACTGTTCCCCAGAAAGAAACCCCTTCTACTTCGCGGCCGGCTACTGAGGCCGAGGAGACTGTTTCGCGTACTGCCGTCGATGAACCAGTACCGGAACCCCCTTTGAAAATGTTTATCCCCAGAGGATGCTCGATCAACGCCAATTTCAAGGTCGAAAAACCTTCATCTGTACAAGGCCGGTGTGAGGAGGTCTCGAGATACATATGCTCGATCACTGAAGAAGTCCTCCCTATGGTCCGAAAAGACTGCGACTGGGTTGATAAGGGCATAGTGATCCATGATCCCGCTGAAGCCTTTACCACCCATGTCGAGGGATACTAAAGTTTTTACACTTATCCCTTTACATTGGGCCCGATGGACCCGGTCATCGTTGATTTCTATAAGAGGTACGAGGTATGCCTCGGTCAGATTCATCCTTCACTCTAGAGGATCATGATCCTCCTCCAGTTCTTCGTGAGCAGAATCAATGGGTGCACGTTCACCGTCGATCATCTTCTTCGCTTGTATAGTCCCCGAATCTTCCGTGGGGGACTGATAAAGCTCGTGCGCCGGGCCAGCAAAGCCCCGTTCTCGAGTATTGAAGAAGACCGGGATCGGGACTGACAAAGCCGTTTTGTCCGAGTGAGGACTTCAGACCTGATCCCAGCTGAGAGCATGCCATTCCCCGAGGAGTGGAATATATCACGTAAGTACAATTTTATTTTCGAAAGTCGATTTCAAACTTATTTCCTTCTTGCTTATCGGTGTTTTGTGATGGTGGAGCCATCGCTCGGGTCCCGAATGCTGTTCCTCGACTCAAGGAGTGGATTGAGGGTATCGTGTCATAGATGCCCTACTCCGAGAGCTTATGGTGCAAGCTCTCGAAGGGCCGTTGGGAGGCCCGTTCCCATGGTAAGACTCCTTTCCTAAGTAGGCAATATTTGGAGTCCATTTTTTATCATTAAATCCTTACTCCCTTTACTTCTTTTTGCAGGTTTATCCAAGGATGCCAAACTGAGGCCTCCAGCCAATAGCGAGGGCTTACCTACCGAGTCCCCTGCTCCGAGACAGGCCGGAGAGAAAAAAAGAAATAGGGCTCCGAGTTTCCCGAGCTCGAAGAAAAAAAAACAAGAAGAAGGCTGGTGCGCAAGCCAAAAGACAGCACCAGTGCCCGAGCACTACCTTCGGATTCGCTCTACCGACTAAGAGACGAGTCCGAAGAAGAAGAAGAAGAAGCCTTTGTCCTTTTTGTTAAGGTCGTTTGGCCTTTGTAAAAACTTTTTATATATATAATATAAGGCTTCTGTTTTCCCTTCGACAGCTTCTAAGTTTGTTTTCCTTCGCTTTATTCTTTATGTTTGCAAAGATCGAAATGCCTTAGCATGTAATAATTAGGTCATATTCGAAGGTTCGAACATGCCTTTCTTTCGATAATATTTTGCTTACGATTCGTAGGGCCTCGTTGTGACCGGAAGTTTTCCCCAAAATACTTAGAACCTTTTAGATGATAATTTTGCCGAGGGTAGCCTTTTGGACCGGTTTAAAAATTTTGAAGGCCTTGTTTCTTGTTAAGGGTCTCAGACGTCTCCGAGCCATTTTAATATGGTCGTAGCCTTTTTAGTTTGGGTGTTTCCCAGTGGGCTTATTACCCCGAGTTATTCGGGCCTACCCAAGATAACAGTCCCCGAATAGGGATGGCTGTAGCCTTTAAGATTCGGGCACTGCCTAATAGGTCTTGTGCCCCTGGGCTCTAATAGCCCGGACCGTCCGAGTTTGTCTTTGGATGGCAGTCCCCGAGTGAGAGCGATCCTTTGGACCTAGATAAAGCGGCCCTTGGGCTCGATATCTTTAGGGGATTGAATGTAGGAATTTCCTTAAGAGAAAAGAAAGAAAAGAAAATTTTTAAGGGACAAGATATTTATCCGCAAGGTAGAAACTTCTTTTTATTTTTGTGCATAATATATATGGTTACACATATGTACAAGCTTTGTGTCGGGGCTCGAGCAGCCTATGTGGGCACGGTTCATTTGACCGTTTGGCCCTTAAAGTAAATCCTATCGATCGAGTCAAGACCAATAATCACAAAGTTTCTTTCCTTGCTAAAGTCATTATCCAAGGATAATGCCCCCCAGTGTTCGAGGCCGATCATAGAGAAGACTCGAATACTGTTATCGTGATCTTCGACACCGGTTCGTAGCCGGTCTTCAATTCTAAGTTAGCACGGTTTACTGTTGCCTCGTTAAAAACCTTGCCGGAAAACCCATTTGGGACAAAATCGGTTCAAGGGAAAAAGAGTGCAACGCGTGCTTTCAGGCCTAAAAATTGTATCATTCTTCGTCGGTCGCCTGCAAGTGTTAGTCCAAAATACAAATGAGTAAAAGGAATGAATGGGGTCGTACCTTAGCAGTAATATCGCTTCAAGTGAGTTATGTTCCAGTTGTTCGGTAGTTGCTCACCGTTCATTGTTCCGAGTTTGTACGATCCCTTTCTGGTGATCTCAATAATTTGATAAGGACCTTCCCAGTTCGGCCCCAACTTCCCTTCGTTCGGGTTTCGGGTACTTAGCGTGAACTTCCTTAACACTAAGTTCCCGACATTAAAGGTTGGCTCTTCGATAATAATACCTCTCGATTCGCTGTTTTTGGGCGGCCAACCGAACAAGGGCGGCTTCGCGCCTTTCATCTATAAGATCCAGGCTAGTATTCATGGCTTCATCGTTTGATTCTTTGGTTGCATATCGGAACTGGAGACTCGGTTCTACGACTTCGACCGGTATTAGAGCTTTGGTGCCGTAAACCAGCGAGAATGGGGTGGCCTCGGTATTGGACTTCGAGGTCGTACGGTATGCCCACACGGCCTCGAGCAAGATTTCTTTCCATTTTCCCTTTGCGTCGGTCAATCCCTTCTTGAAGTTTTGGAGTATGGTTTTGTTAGTGGAATCTGCTTGTCCATTCCCACTAGGGTTGTAGGGTGTTGATAGGATCCTTTTGATCTTATGGTCCTCGAGGAACTTACTTACTTTGCTGCCGATGAACTATTTCCCATTGTCGCACGCGATCTCGGCCGGCATTCCGAACCGACATATGATGTGGTCCTAAATGAAATCGATGACTTCCTTCTCCCTAACCTTCTCATATGCCCAGGCTTCGACCCACTTAGAAAAATAGTCAGTCATAAGTAATATAAATTGAGCCTTACCGGGTGCCCATGGAAGGGGGCCAACGATGCACATCCCCCTTTTTATGAATGACCAAGGTGACAAGACCGAGTGTAACAGTTCTCCGGCTCGATGGATCATCGGATCATGCCTTTGACATTCATCGCATTTTTGAATGAACTCCTTTGCATCCTTTTCCATGTCGATCTAGTAGTAGCCAGCTCTAATTATTTTTCGAACCAATGATTCGGCGCCCGAATGATTTCTGCAGGTGCCTTTGTGAATTTCCCTCAGAACGTACTTGGTATCTCACGGTCCAAGACATATCACGAGTGGGCCATCGAATGTTCTTCTGAACAGGGTTCCGTCTTCAGACAGACTAAATCGGGCTTCCCTCGTACGTAGGGCACTCGATTCCTTTGGATCCGAAGGCAGTTTCCCGGTCATCAGGTATTCTATGTATTTGTTTCTCCAGTCCCAAGTTAGGCTCGTCGAGTTTATTTCGGCGTGGCCTTCTTCCACCACCGATCTCATGAGCTGTACGACTGCCCCCGAGTTGAACTCATCGTCTTCGATCGATGACCCCAAGCTAGCAAGGGCATCTACCTCACTATTTTAATCACGAGGTACGTGTTATAAAGTTCACTCCTTGAACCGATGTAATGTTACCTGCAACTTATCCAGGTATCTTTGCATTCAATCCTCTCTAAATTTGAATGTCCCATTAACTTGGTTTACCACAAAGAGGGAGTCACACTTAGCTTCGATCACCTCCGCCCTCAAGCTTTAGGCTAGTTCAAGACCTACAAGTTGTTACACTCCATGTTTTCGTACGTGAAAGTATGTCGTAAATCAATTGATGTAAGCTTGGAAATGATATTCTCTTTGAAAATATATAAAGTGATCTAATGATATTATATCCCGTATTTCTGCTCAACATACAAACGACTAGGTTGAGGACGAATGCACTTAAACATAAGAAAGGAGATTTTGGACAAATAAAAACAAGCTGTTTGCTTACCCGACGTGCCTGCTTCACCAACTTACTTTTCATCCTACTTGCTTGAGCTACTCGATTCATGTCTAAATTATATAATGAGGAAGAGACACATGTTTCAAAATGAAAAAAGGACCAACATGTATCACCTACTTGATTAAGTAGGTGACAAGTAGGTGCATCACCTACTTAGAGTTTGTGGACCAAATTAAAAGGTGAAAGGGAAAGGATAGAGATGGGCAGCCCAACCCATCTGCCCAAGCCCATTAGTAGGGTCATATATACATAGATATTTCACTTAGAAAAATTTTTAGGATCCCTCTCTCTCAATTGCAACATGAAGGAGCTCCAAAATATTATCCCAAGACCTCTCTTAACATTATCCTAGTGTTCAAGACCAAATCCACAAGTTGGTAAGGTGATTTCTCTCTTGGACGATCAAGATCACCTAGTTATCTCTCTACTTTGTTGTTTGGGGTAAAGAGCTTGTTCGAGCTTGAAGTAAAGCTTAGTTGGACAAGTATTCTTGCTGCCAAGGTAAGGTTTAACTTCTCCTATATGTATTTAAGATCATCTATGTATATCTAGTTGATTTGATAATGAGAACTTGTGAAGTAGGTTGAACTTCATGTTGAAGTGTTGTAGTTGCTGGACTATTTTGGAGTTGAATTCTTGATGTTTTATGGCTGGAAATTAGTAGAAATAGCTTAAGAATACTATTACAATTGTGGTTGATGTGTTTGGAAGAAGAGAAGGCTTGGAAAATGCAAGTTAGAACTTGATTGTTGGGTGAGATGATGTGGACTGTTTTGGTGATGTATTATAATGAATATGAGGTTAGATATATATATATATATATATATGTCTATTGACATTCTGGACATGTTGGTCTTGTTTGTGGATTTGAGGAAAGTGAAAAGAATAAGGGGAGGTGTTGTCCAAAATTTCATAGATGAGCTAGTCGCTCATTTGTGTTGAGTTCTAGCTTCC